>JAFFST010047594.1:85922-112547 GCA_022414735.1 Noturus placidus
ATATATATATATATATATATATATATATAAATAAAACAACGTAACAACCCCATAATGACAACATGAAAGAAGTTTGTTTGAAATCTTTGCAAATTTAATTAAAAAATAATAATAAAAATAAATGAATGAATGAATGAATGAATGAATAAATAAATAAATAAATAAATAAAAGGCACATGTACATAAGTATTCACAGCCTTTGCTCAATACTTTGTTGAAGCACTTTTGGCACCAATTACAGCCTTTTTGAGAATGATGCTACAAGCTTGACATGACTGTTTTTGGGCAGTTTCTCTCATTCTTCTTAGCAGGACCTCTCAAGCTCCATCAGGTTGGATGGGGAGCGTCGGTGCTCAGCCATTTTCAGATCTCTCCAGAGATGTTCAATCGGCTTCAAGTCTGGGCCCTGGCTGGGACACTCAAGGACATTCACAGAATCGTCCTGTAGCCACTCCTTTGTTATCTTGAATGTGTGCTTAGGGTCGTTGTCCTGTTGGAAGAAGATGATGCTTCCACCACCATGCTTCACTATAGGGATGGTATTGGCCAGGTGATGACTGGTGCCTGGTTTCCTCCAGACATGATGCTTGCCATTCAGGCCAAAGAGTTCAATCTTTGTTCAAGCTTTGGTCTGAGAGTCCTTCAGGTGCCTTTTGGCAAACTCCAGGTGGGCTGTCATGTGCCTTTTAGTGAGGAGTGGCTTCCATCTGGCCACTCTACCATACAGGCCTCATTGATGGAGTTCTGCAGAGATGGTTGTTCTTCTGGAAGGCTCTCCACTCTCCACAGAGACAAGCTGGAGCTCTGTCAGAGTGACCATCAGGTTTTTGGTCACCTCCTTGACTAAGGCCCTTCTCCCCCAATCGCTCAGTTTAGCCGGGCGGCCAGCTCTAGGAAGAGTCCTGCTGGTTCCAGACTTCTTCCATTCTTCCATTTACTGATGATGGAGACCACTGTGCTCATTCGGACCTTCAATGCTGCAGAAATGTTTCTGTACCCTTCCCCAGATCTGTGTCTTGATACAATCCTGTCTCGGAAGTCTACAGACAATTCCTTCTACTTCATGGCTTGGTTTGTGCTCTGACATGCATTGTTAACTGTGGGACCTTATATAGACAGGTGTGTGCCTTTCCAAATCATGTCCAATCAACTGAATTTACCACAGGTGGACTCCAATCAAGTTGTAGAAACAGCTGAAGGATGAAGTGGAAACAGGATGCACCTGAGCTCAATTTTGAGTGTCATGGCAAAGGCTGTGAATACTTATGTACATGTGCTTTTTTTATTTTTTATTTTTAATAAATTTGGAAAGATTTCAAACAAACTTCTTTCATGTTGCCATTATGGGGTATTGTTTGTAGAATTTTGAGGAAAATAATGAATTTAATCTATTTTGGAATAAGAGACTGTAACATAACATGTGGAAAAAGTAAAGCGCTGTGAATACTTTCTGGATGCACTGTACACTCTGTTAATCTGATATCTTCCCTATGCAACATAAGCAGATAGGGAAGTCCTGCCCTAGAGCAGTGAATACAACAGACTAAATTTTAAATAAATAAATGTAGCAGGTTTATCGAAGGTGCATAAAAATGGGTCAAGCCCAAAATGGCAGAATATTAAGCTTTTAATGATCTTAATAACAAATCACTGGTCAGAAAATTTACAAGAACTAAACAAATGAAAACAGTAACTTAATATGCGATAGCTTTTCCCTTTGAGTTGTTTAAATGTTTAGTTTTCTTTAATTAAATGTTGTGGACAGCATTTTATTTATTTTTCTTTTCTTTTTTTTTGTTTAAGACTATATAAGTGAATTTCACTGTTTCCAGTAAAAGCTTCATATTTTTCCATTTTGGGCTTGCCCCATTTTTTAAAATTATTTTTATTTAGAAAAAAAAAGACAACAAGAGTTTTCCCCATTTCGCATACTTAAGATTATTCAAATGCATAGGATGAATTACTGTCCAAGTCAGATTTAGTTGTCAGTAAACATACACACATTGTGCCTTTCAGTCGTTGCTGCACTGCTTTATTTAGTTGGGACTGTTGGTTGCTTGACTGCAAAGTATATTCTAGAGAGCATGTTCTGCCCACAGCTTTAACGGCTTTAGACACAGCAGGCACCCCCCCCCCTCCCTCAAGAAAAGTCAGAATTTCTGCTCAGCACAGCTTTTCATACACCGTCTCGTGTGGTAACTATAGCGACAGCAAGCACAGTTAGCACTTAGTCAACCAGGACTGCGTTGTTATTTTATATCCACAGGCTATGTAACAAACATTAAAAAAAAAAAAAATCTGACCAGGAACCAAAGGCATTTGATCGCCTGTTCGTGTACTTTTCCACAAAATATAAATATAGCCACAGAGACAGGAGGATGTATGCTTGTCTTGGGCACGTACAGGATGCTTTCTTGGGGTTGAAGCTCTGCTCCGGTCGCTTTGCCGTGTTCTGGATAGTGTTGCACGACACCATTTCTTTCCCCAACGAAATGGGACACAGCTACTGTGCTTCTAGTTCTAGCTCTTCTTCTTATTATTATTACTGTACATAAGCACAAAGCCCCTTCTCAACAGTACTATCATTGCTGAGGAACTGAGCCTGTAATTGGACCATGGGTTATTTCACACTATTTTGTCTACCTGTAAAGTGACCTTGAGAATACGAATGGTTTTGTTTTGCATAAACAACAATACTTACTATAATTGAACAATGCATGGTTCATAAAGATGATGAGTAGAAGGTAGAGGACAACAGCAGACACAAAGACGCAGAGAGAGACTTGCAGTACCTACCATCGATCCGGCTCACCAACTCCTCTAGGGCCTTCACTTTCCTCTGGATCCCCGGCTGGGCAAAAGTGTAGTTGTCCTGGAGATAAAAAAGAGAGAAGAAAAAAATACGTCTCAGGAACGGCTCTAACTAACAGATCGTTATTCCATTGTTTTACTTGTTTTGTTTGTTTTTTCCATACGGAGGTATGAAGATGTCATGATTGACATGTGCCTGTGGAGAGCTCGTTTACAATACATTTACATCGCTGCAATTAAAAGTCATTGATCGCATAAAACAGAATCCATTAGTGATGCTTACATAATGTCTTTGCGCCTCGGGGATTTTTACAACATAATGACAACCACGGGAATACGACTATCAAGAACACAGTTATCATACTCTCACAAAGACACACCAACACAATGGCCTGTAGGTATAGTCAATTTCTGCATACCAAGCACATAACTGCCCATACACCCCCACACACACACACACACACACAGGACGGCCGTCGTGAGTGTAGCTGCGTGCTGGGAATAGTGAGCCCCATAATTAAGTGATAATATTCATCATGGTCCTGTGGCCCACAGTGCAGCATAATTACCACATTCATTTCGGCGTGTGCCGCCGGCCCTCATGACCAGACATCCACTTAGGAATCCTTCCCAACAACTCCATCTCCCCCCTTGCCTATTTCCATGCCAGCTAGCTGTTGACCTAGCAGCATTTTACCGCTGCGTCCGAAAGTGACCGGCGGACAACTGCATGCAGAGGGTTAAGGAAGATGAATACTGTGCTCAAAGTGCTAGACAGGGATATTGATAAACAATAGCGCCAGAAGACCAATCATTCACAGCAATTACACGACTGCTAGAGAAGATTGGGTGCAAGAGTGAAGTGTGTGCTTGTGGGCAGGTCTCGAGCGAAATGGTGAGAACTCGCTTATCCGCACACAAATAAGAAGTACTATTGAGCAAAGACGGCTTATATTTGGCCCGATTTTCGGCCCAAAAAAAAACAAAAAAAAAAAACAACTACCACCATCGTAATCAATCAGGGGGTGAGATCGGCAGTCTTGGAACACTTCATCTGCGCCACCGTGCTGCCCAAGGTAATCCAAGCATTGGTAAGTTAATGACCTCCGTGTCGTTTTTCCCCCCAGAAGATTAAATGTCAAGCAGTAACTGTTCGGGAAACTCCTTATATCTCTGCACAAATCTAACCCAGCAATTCCAACAGGTGTTCATGGTCCAGCTTGACAAAGAAGCAGCCCTTGCTGCTCTGACTCACAAGGGCAGACAGATATTGAGTGTGTCTAAGTGTTAAGTGTGTGTGTGAGTGTCCATCTTTGATGAGGCTTCAGAGAGTGAGGAAGCTTTAATGTGGCCTGGGAACAGCTAAGGCGGCAAACGTCCCACAAGGGGAGAGAAGTCATTAACCGATAAACAATTGCGGCTGTCCTTCAGGCTGTGCAGCCACTGCTCTCCAGACGTGCCTTGGATGAATACACAAGGAGCTGCATCCCAACACTTAAAGTGATTCCAGCTCTGATGGGTTTTTTTTCCACAGTCTCTTCAACGTTCTTTTCCTATTCTCCATGACCTCGAAAGAGGGCTGGCGGAGCAACCCTAAATACGGAAAAACAGATGGAACAGTTTGTGCCTGGCCTACTTTTGCAGGCCTGAACCTACTCTGCAGCTGGAGAGATGACCCTTGAGATCACTCGCGGCTCAGTGAACATTAACGCCCAAAGCCTGGATAATCTATCTCTGCAGGAGCCTCTCTCTGTTAAAGTAGAGGGAGCATGCTGGTAGGATGACTGCGTTTGATGTTTTGAAATGCCGAGGAATTTTAATGGAGAGGAACAGCCTGGTGCATTACAACATACAAGCGCAACATTATGTGTGGCTCTTAAAAAAAAAAACTGCACAACAGGCAGGCAGGGTAGTAATATTTTAATTTTGGTGGTGGCAGATGGTTTTCTACTTATTTAGGGGTTGTGAATTCCAACCCTCTACCTGAACTGTCTATACTAGATGACAGAATTTAGCAAGGAGGAACATTTTGCTTCCTCAGAGACGTGTGTGACCCTGCATCTTCCATAACTCCTGCACCTGAAGGCACTTGAGCTTGCATCACTGTGATCCTGGTCTTAGACTGTGTGGCCTTTTACTTATCGCTAAAAGTGGTAGCTCAATGGTTAAGGTGTTAGTCAGAAGGTCGTGAGTTCAAACCCTAGCATTCCATAAAACTACCACAGTTGGGCCCTTGAGCAAGGCCCTTAACACTCAACTGCTCAGATGCATAAATGAAATAAATGTAAGTCGCTTTGGATAAGAGCATCTGCCAAATGGATAAGAGTGTCTGCCAAATGGATAAGCATAAATGTAATGTAAATGTAAACGTGTCACACTGTGTGATCATAGTGATACCAATAAAACCTTGGCTGAATTCTAAACACTCAATATACAATGAAGGTCCTTTAACAATAAACCTCTTAGTAAAGAAAATTACTACATCATCAGTCAGCATAATCCGAGCTCATGCAGACAATGGTGTCAAAGCATTCTTCATGGTAAGCTTGACGTAATAAGGACTTTTTTTACTCCATTAGCATGTTTCGTTTGTATTTCGCCACTGCCACTACTGTATTTGTAACTGTCTCAAGAGCTTCCAGTCATGCTAAGCACTCCTATTGGTACACTTCACTCGAGTATCGTTGCAGCGCACAGTCACACTCTGAGATTTTAATTAAAATTTTCTGACACTGCCAGAACTTTGCAATGGCACTAAATTGGCAGTCAGGTAGCATGCAACATTAAGCCCACCAATCTCAACTCCCTACCAAGGAATTATTTTACGATGATTTATGTATGTGACAGCAAAATCAGGATGAACATTTTATGCTGTACTGTTGGCTTAAAACACAATTCAAAGTGGCGATCTCCTGATCATAGGCTCAACACTTGGACATGATCATTTTGATGATTAGAGTATTAATAATAAAAAAATCACGTTGGCTTAGTGGTTAGCACATCTGCCTCACACCTCCAGGATTTGGGGTTTGATTCCCGCCTCGATCTTGTATGTGTGGAGTTTGCGTTTTCTCACTGTGCCTTGGGGGCTTTCTCGGAGTACTCTGGTTTCCTCTCCTAGTTCAAAGACTTGAAGTCACATTTCCAAATCGCATGTGTGTGCAATTTTTCCCAGCGATGGGCTCTGCCTCATGCCCCCAGTTCCCTGGGATAGGCTCCAGGCTCCCACGTGACCCTGTGTAGAATAAGTGGTATGGAAAATGGATGGATGGAGGGTGTATTAACAATAAAAAAAAAAAATAAAAAAAAAAATAATAAAAAAAAAAGTGTTGCCTAACAAATTTTGCAACAAACCACCCAGTTCCTTGTCCATTGAAGTGAAGATTTCATGTGAAATCTCAATCTAATACTTGATGTTATCACTATTGTAATGACTAGACAACCAACCATCCATTCTTCCCACTCCTTTCACATACCCAGGACAGATTTGCGCATCATGTTTGTTGCTCTGGGATCAGATCAAATTGTTATCAGCAATCAAAACAGGTGCCTCACAATGATGTGTGTAGTGAGTATAGTCTACACAAGGCATACTGAAATCAATTCCAAACAGGCCTCAATGAGGTTTCACATGACCTTGATGATGTGACTCATTGAGACATACTGAAATTTAAATTTAAGATACAATGTTCTTAAATAAAGCCTTCTTCACTCCCCTGCTGTGTGCCATGTAGTAGCAGGTCATTTACCTGTTAAGTAGTGAGAAGGGAGGTTAGTCTTAAGTATGCATTAAGCCTGCCTAGAGGCTTTGGTAATTACATTTGCATTATTAAAGGCCCTCTGCAGTAATGAAGTACTTCAGCTGTAGCACATCTCGGCCAAAGAGCCATAAACAACTTGAAGTGTTCACAGCAATGGGACCATTTTTACCTGCGGTGTGACTTCCAGCGAATTTAGGCATATGGACCTTTGACCTAAGGGAGCAGGGCAAGTAGACAAACAAACCAACTGAATATAATCCTCCAGTGTCCTTGAAGACGGACAATGCAGTTGTACAATAAGACAAAAGAAAATAACCATCTGCAGCTTACCAGCTAACAAAACTGGCAGATTCATTCACAGGAGACAAACTGTAAAGCTTGATAGCAGGAGATCAGAATGACCTCTTAAGTCCTCAGCATAGTTCATGCAGAGACATCTTCCGCAAGGATTGCTCTAAGGACAAATCTACCTTCACGAGCTTACAAGCTCCTACATAGCTGTTACTAATTGGCCGACACATACAAGTGCTCCGGTTCTACAGGGGGTGTCATAATATCCATGAATACAGGAAGAAGACGCTGCTCCTCAAAGTCTACCATTTTGGAATGAATCAACTTGGGCATGTCTCATTTGTAAGGTCCAATAACAGGCTTGGTTGTATAGTGTGTTTGACCAGGGAGTTCACGTAGCTGCCATGTGCACGACTTGGCAACTATTGCCAAACGAGATCAGTTTTTCATAATGACTTCATCATTTTCATGGAAGCCAGCCAAACATAGTATACTAAGGCCTTTAAGGCACTTCTTGATACATTTTGGTTGAATCAGGATATTACTGAGGGCATATCGTTGTATGTCAAGCAGGAAGTGGCAGTCACCTATTTGGAGACTTACTCGGCAATCTTTGGCCAGTCTAGCAACTAGAAGGCTAGAGCAAACTCCATACAGCAGGCAAATGCTGCATCATTCACAGCTGCCGCTTCATATGTACTCAGTGATTCTGCTTTGGCATTTTCTGCCAAAAGGCCAATTTCTCTCCAGAGTCTGAAGCTGACCAAGTACAAAAAACATGGCATGCGTAATCAATAGATGAGGTCTCTGACTTTTCCTGTGAATAAAATAGTACAATGACGGGATGAAAGCCCTATTCTGATAAGGGAAGGGAGGTGAGGGAGCGGTACCACACGAACATACAAAAAAAAATAACAAGGACGCTGACAGGATTTGGAGCTGTGATGACAACCCTGATAAGCAGTGTGCACAAAGCAAACTGCACTCAGTGTGACTCGGCTGGGAGAGCAGGCTTTTATACTCACACTCTAGCTATTGATAGCTTTCCATCAGTCCAGGCGTTCTTCTCTCCCTCCCTTCATCCATCTACTCCATTCTCACAGTCAAGCCTCTTATCAGAAAATAATCCAGCTATTCGCTGTGTGAACAAACAGGATCATGAGCTTATCTCTAGAACATCTCAAAGTCACTGTCCAACATGACGCCACTTCTCTCTCATATGCTTGTCTATCTTCTATTCATTATTAGGCTTAGTGATCAAGAAAGCTTTCAGATATCTTAATGGGCTTTGAGAGTCTAACACTGATGTTCATGTCTTTATTTGTGAAATAAAGCATTTGGCTGAGAGATGTTTGTGTGCAGTAGTAAAGCGGAGTTAATTCACAGGGCTTTATGTCGCTGGGGGAATATGGCTGACGAGAAACAGAGGAGCTCAGCGAGCTGAGACAGAGGTATACAGTTGTCAATAAACGAGTGAGAGCAGAAAGCTGCAGCCAGGCTTATCCTGCTGCAGTCCCTGCTTTCTCAATAGTCAATGATTGAATATAATTGGCAAGAGGGCACTGGGGTGAGATAGCACTGCTGTTTCTACCAGAACACACAAACACACAAAGCCAGCAGAGTATCAGCTCGGAGTTGTATATTTTTCAAGGTGTGTGCAGCTGAAATGCAAAGACAGGAGCAGCTCTTTGCTCCAACACACAGTCACATTAGAACTGGAGCAAATATATATGATTAGATAATGCTGGAAAAAGTAGAGAGAAAGCGAACGTGTAGCTAAAGGATGGTCTGGTCTTGAGTTGGCCCATGTTGCTTTGGCCCTGTGTGCCTTTCTAAGTCCAACTACAATGATGCAACACAGTGCAGAGCCTCATCTGTATTCCCAAAGAGGACCCATAGGGCCGGTGCCAAAACATCACACACCATCCACTTTGACACTTCCTAACACTTTTCTTCGCTTGCCTGCTGTTTCTGTCCTCAAGGACAGTGCCCGGGTGTCATGGACCAAACGCCAATCAATGCTAACTATGTAACAGATGGAAGAATAGACTGGCTGAGTGGGTGTCAATGTGTGCTTCAGTCCCAGACTCTGTCAATACACTGTTCCAACAGAGCAGAAGACCAATTGGCCAAATCAAATCGTTAGAGCCTGAAGCTCGGTTTAGGTCAATGTTTCCAATAAACGCGCAAATATTTAACGGATTATCAGAAGAATTACGAGCTCCGTCAGCGATTAATTTGTCTGGACCACTTAAAAAGCTTTCCAAAGGAGCCATGAATTTAGTGTAGTCACTAAATACTGAAAAAAAGACAAAAAAGATCAAGAACCATCAAACAGAGTTTACCTACAGACCCACCAGGTCATGATATTGCACTCAAACCAAGTCATAGCCTGCTACATCTCCAGCCTTTATTCCCAACACAGTCTGGAACAGTGTGGGCTACTAATGGGAATGCAATACAGAACAATATTTGCTTGGAGATGGCAATTTCACCGAATGAATGATATGCATGCTTTTTCCCTTTCATTTATGTTTATGCCACTTTTATAGGTTCCACTTCTGCCTTTGAAACAAACCCCCAAGCGCTATGAGGTAAATGGTTTCATTTCTTTTCCCTCTTAGTTAGCATGCAGAGAATGAGAAGGAGGAAGGGAGGAGAGAAGAAGAGAGAGAAAGAGGGAAATAGGCTAAATAAGCAAGAGGCTCATTAATATCACTGAAGGTGCATTTCACAGACAAAGGGCCCCGAGAGGCACCTATTTATTTAGGAAATTAATAAAAGTGAGCGTTTGGCCCAGTGTAAATGCCATTTTCTGTCCACAGCAGCACTTCTGCTCTGCACGGCGAGAACGCACATCATAGCTGCTCTGACCTTGGCTCTAATTGCTCAGCGGACACTAGGGAGAGCCACGTTTTCCCCCCTAATGGTTTATAAACAATTTTACAGGGACTGGGCTACACCACGACCTTAGTTTGTGATCCTCCGAATCCTGCCCCCAGACCCCAGTCTGATCCGGCGACTGATACAGGACATATTTGGGAGGGGGGTGTAATGGAGGAGCACTAATCGAGCACTAACCTTACAAACACAAACCAGGACAGTTTACAGACTGGAGCTAAGTCTACTTCTCACTAATAAAACATGCAGCACCAAACAGAACGGACCCACTGCACCCACCCCAAGCTGAGAGTCCTCTTTACAAGGCAGCCTACAGGCCAAATTCGTCCCATTTTCATATCTAAATGGCTTGCCTGAGGCTATCAGATAATTAGCACTGTATCCTCCGTACAAACAAATCAGCAAATATAGATCATATCCAATACTACTATGCTGTCAGAGCTCGACCCGCTGCTTGCACTTTCCCACAGTGTATGCCTTTTTAAATCACTGGATAGAGTAAGAGCATACATAATTATCTGTTTTTTTTTTCACTCTGCTGAGCAGTACATGCTCTCCTGCAGCTGATGTGATGCCACTGCCGAATCCGGACATGATTCTATTTCTGAGGCTCTTCCTGCCAACGGGACATGTCTGATTCTTCCTGAGGCTCTACTTCTGTGTTAAGTTTTCTGCACTTTGTGACTGACTTTTAGCTATTGTGGATGGTCCCAGATGTGTACCCGAAACATCCGCACTTACAAAAAAAAAAATAAAAAAATAAATATACTCAGCCTTGCTTCAGTGGATAATCTCAATTGAATTTAGAACATACACAATGCATCATGAGTGAAATTCTCAAACAGAATATGAACCGCCCCATGATGTCATGACCCTAACATACATATCAGTTAGGTAATGCATGTGAAAGCGAGGTTATTATTAGAGCATTTTCAAATCGGGGGGGGGGCACAATAAACTTTAGCAATAAACAAATGGGTAAAAATTCCTGCAGATGGCTCGGTCATCTTTCTTCATTATTTCGTTCATGTCAGTCAATTTCTTTATCTCCTATTGAGAAGGTGCACATGTTTATAGAACAAAGCAAAAGCAACAACTGGATGTCTTTGAGATAACGAGAGAAAATGAACAGTGTTTGCACAGGGTACTGGAGGGGAGAGCTAATGATGAAGCAAGAGGAAGCAATGAGTAAAGAGAGGAATCTCAGAAGTGGAGGACACACTTCTCCATTGTGGATCATTAAAATGGCATTTTGTTTTTATTTTGTACTACCCTGAATAAACTTTCACATAGCAGATGTTTACATATAGTACACAAGACAAAATAACTGAATTTACACAAATGAACCAGTTCAAAAGTTTACATACCCTTGATTCTTAATACTGTGTTGTTACCTGGATGATTGACTGTGTTTATGTTTTGTGATGGTTGTTCATGAGTCCCTTGTTTCTCCTGAGCAGTATATCTATCTATCTACCCAAGTGCATATCCATCTATTTACCAAAGTGTATATCTATCTATCTACCCAAGTGTATATTTTTTAGGGCAGCTGTGGCTCAGTCGGTAGAGCGGGTTGTCCACTAATCCACTAACCGTGGGGTTGGCGGTTCGAATCCCGGCCCGGGTGATCCCATGCAGAAGTGTCCTTGGGCAAGACACTGAACCCTAAGTTGCCCCCGATGGCAAGCTAGCACCTTGCATGGCAGCTCTGCTACCACTGGTGTGTGAATGTGCTCTCATTAGTAAGTCTCTTGTAAATTTAAAAATGTAAAAATGATATTTCTGTAAAGCTGCTTTGAGACAATGTACCATTTTAAAAAGCGCTATACAAATTGATAAATTATTATATCCATCTATTTACCAGTGTACATCTATTATCCATCTACCCAAGTGCATATCTATCTATTTACCAAAGTGTATATCTATCTACCAAAGTGTATACCCATCCATCTACCCAAGTGTATATCCATTTATTTACCAAAGTGTATATCTATCCATCCACCCAAGTGTATATCCATCTATTTACCAGTGTGCATCTATTATCCATCTACCCCAGTGTATATCCATCTATTTACCAGTGTGCATCTATTATCCATCTACCCCAGTGTATATCCATCTATTTACCAGTGTACATCTATTATCCATCTACCCAAGTGCATATCCATCTATTTACCAAAGCGTATATCTATTCATCCACCCAAGTGCATATCCATCTATTTACCATAGTGTATATCTATCCATTTATTTACCCAAGTGAATATCTATATATCTACCCAAGTGTATATCCGTCTATTTACCAAAGCATATATCTATCCATCCACCCAAGTGCATATCCATCTATCTACCAAAGTGTATAACTATCCATCTACCCAAGTACATATCCATCAATTTACCAAAGCATATACCTATCCATCTACCAAGTGCATATCCATCTATTTACCAAAGTGTATATCCATCCATCCACTCAAGTGCATATCCATCTATCTACCAAAGTGTATATCTATCCATCTACCCAAGTGCATATCTATCTACCAAAGTGTATATCTATCCATCTACCCAAGTGCATATCTATCTACCAAAGTGTATATCGATCCATCTACCCAAGTGCATATCTATCTACCAAAGTGTATATCTATCTATCTACCCAAGTGTATATCCATCTATTTACCAGTGTATATCTATCCATCTACCCAAGTGTATATCCATCTATTTACTAAGTGTGTATCCATCCAGCCATCCAAGTGCATATCTATCCATCTACCCAGGTGTCTTATCTATCCATCTTTGTGAGTGAGCTAGAAAGTAGTGTGACAAAAAAGGTCTACTATAATTTCTCACAAGGCAAGCATGCTTTAGTTAACTCCTCACAGTGGACTGGAGATGACATGCTTCAACAACGTTACAGTTGGCTTAACAAAAGTATTACTGATTTTGAGCTTCAACAATGTCAATGCCTATTCCAGCTATGAATATCTGCAGGAATTCTGTACTCCATCTATAACTAGAAATGAGAAAAGCAGCTATGTGCAGCCGTGTCACAGTAATTCATGTCGGGTATATTTATGCAGCTCCAGAGAATAATAATAAAGAACTTGACATAAATGAGATCAGGGCAATTTGAAGTCAAAATAAACCCTACGTGTTTTTTGTTTTTTACTTCCAGCCAAATAAATTGTAAGAAGCAACCATGCTATCAGTTTTGAAGTAGCAAATAATTTAATTCTTGGCAAATTGACAGTATATGATTTTGCCTTGCTCCCCCCTGCTGAGCCTATTATTTCTCTACGAGGCTGCTTAGAGGGACTGCTATAATCATTTTCTCTCAAACAGCTTATTTCTCTCATTTGCAGCTGCATGTATGTGCAACTTAAGAAATCTCTTAAGTATGAACAAATGCAATTGAATCCGTCCTCTTCTCTGAGATATCTAATAGTGTGATAAAAATTATTACAGTTTACAGCTATTAACAGTAAAGACATAATACCCAAAGTGTGCTAAAAGGATGTTAACTCTTAGCATATTGTGAGTACGATCCAACTTTGGATATACAGTTGAGGCCACTGGATTTCATACAACAATGCTTCAGATATTCAATCTCCATACCTTACCATGCGTTTCTTTTGGCAAGTCAGTTATGGTATTTACTTTGTTCACATCAAAGGCAATTTAAAAAAATCTGATTTTTGTATCTATCAGATCAGAATTCCAGTGGTCAATGTTAACATACAAGTTGATTGTCTCTTTAAACAGTCTGAAATGAATTCCAGAAATGAATGCAGTGATATTTAGAAGCTTCTGTAATTGGAAAATGGCCTACCTTTAAAGCCAATGCCTTTTTGCCCCTGATAGCATGATCCAAGAAAATAGTGTGAACCTCCACAAGTCCAATTCCTCATTAAAAGCAATTTCCAAACAAGAGAAGGTACCACATGCATCTGTATGAGCAACTGTATGCAAATATAAAAAAATCTTGAGAGAACATCGACAATGCATCTTTCAGGAAAGAAGCAAAATGAACTCCCAGGGATGAACAGAAGCCCAACACAACAAGAAAGAAGGAACTGGAGAAGCAGTTGGAGGCTCCAGGTACCAATGAATGTACATTCACAATTAATAGTCCTACATATCCATGCCCTGAAAGGCTGGGGTGCGAGAAAGAAGCCCCTATTTTAAGATTGGTATAAAAAAAAAAAGCCAGACTGAAGTTTGCAGGTGATCACCAGCCTTTTGGAGGATGAAACAAAAAATGAACCATTTGGCCATAGTAATCAGCATTAGGTAAGGAGGAAAAAGGTGAGGCGTTTAATCCAAACACCACAATCACACGTGGGAAACACGGGGGTGGCAGCATCATGTTGCAAGGGTGTTTTGCTGGAAAAGGGACTGGTGCACTTCAAAAATATTCCCTGAAACCTTCTCTATCCACAGATGTAAATGTTGTATGTTTTGGATGGGTGGCATCAGGTGTTTTTCATGCCGACACTGTGCCAGGATGCACATCAGCTGGTGACCTCCAAATCCACTGAGCTACTGCTTGTTTGGAGAAATGTGTTCGTTGTGTGTTTTGAATGGCGTAGAGTGAGAGTCTAAGAGTTAACCTGGAGCAGTGGCAGGCAGAAGGTTAAGCAGTTATAATTGCAAACGCTGTTCTCCCCTGAGCACGGCTAAGCTCCACCTGTCACACTGTGTTTAGCATCATTCAATATTAAACGGTGGAGGTGACAGCCCAACAACAAACAAAACTCCCTCTGTCTGACTGTCACACCAACACACTCAGCAGCACGCTAAAGCGAGATCATAACCCACAGAATCAGAGAATCTAATTACCTGAGCATGAACCTAAGAGAATTAAAGTCTAAAACGCATGTCAAATGCAACCAACGTGGTTTGTAGTGATTGCTTTAATTGTGTTGATAAATATACACTTTACGCTCCTTATCTCAGTACTCCGTTCTGATTGGGCAGATGATTCTCTAAAACAGCAAGGCTCTGACAGTAGTGCCATCAGGTTTATATTGATGTACTTATTCTAACTTGTTATAGTTTCAATAGTAACAAAAAAAAATTCACTGCGACTACTATGGTGAACTGTATATAATCAAACCCTTTCGAATGGTCAGGGGTAAAGCTGTTTCTTTGCGTTTTCCACCACAGGAAAGTCTTCATGACGGAACAGTTTGTACTTTGCAGTTTCTTAGTAACAGAACAAGCTACACTTATTCAAAAGAAAGTGAAAGAATGACTATTTATATTTGCTATAACGTAACAATATATAAGACAGGAAGTAACTCGTAATTTCATTCCACAACATTAAATGTAACGATAAATGTATTTCTTGGTGATAACAGTAACTCTACTCTGCTTCTCGCCACATCACACCACCCCACTGTTGAATATTTTCCTTGACTTAACTAGGGTCAACAAAGAAGTGGTATCAAATCTATCAACCAACATCCCACAGTGGCTCGGCCCTGCTTGTCCTGCCTGAAGCTTTGGAGTGAATGAGTGTCTACTGTTTCTCACCACTTCCTGCCTAAAAAGCTCAGTCATAAAAGCGCTTATGTACGAATGTTTGTAACAAGGGCAGGAGGATTTATATTAGTAGGCAACAAGTCACTAATGTCCTGGTTTCTCACTCTGGTGTGTTCTGATAAACAAAATAAAAAAAAAATAAAATAAAAATCAATGAGTAATTGTATTTCAGGGTTACCTTCTAAAAAAACATTTCGCAAAGAGTTTTTAAAAAGTTCTAAGTTTTGCCTTTTTGCTAACATCTAAAGGTCTTTACTTGTACTGTGCAAAAAGAAAACATGCAATGAGATGTATAAAGACTACGTAAGAAACAGTGTCTTAAGACTATACTACTTTAACAACAGAGCAGCCATGCTTTACCCAAAACTCTTTCTGAATTTCCAGACTTCATCACTTTTAGTGCTTTTGAATTCCTTTCCTTCACAATTACACAAAACCCCTGTATATTTTGCTCAAATTAAGTTCAGAAGATTTCTTTCTAATGCTGTGCTTTATCTGTGCTGCAAATAGAGCCGAAACAATGTTTACTAATTATTACTCCTCCATTTTTCTGTAATAGAAGTGAGGTCTGTGGGGAAAGAAATAAAACGTATGTAGAAACTAACTGCAGAGAACTGAGAGACCGCAGACCGGTTTCGTCATATGATTGGTCTGTTGTTTTCATCCAAATAAACAAAAACAAACATGGTTGGTTGTTTCGTTCCATGTCATCAGAATCACAGCTTTGAGTCATGCATTTGAAGGTACCAGCATGTGCATATCTCTTTGAGCAGGTTAAAGCCATGACAGAAGAGTCAACAAGGTAGTGTCCGCTCAGTGGTCCATAGAGGAAATATAGGATTTGGAAGCGTTAGATTTTCAGTGTATATTCATTCGTCTGACGCTAATCTAATAGCGTTGGATTAGTGATTAGAGAAAGTAAGACATATTTACAAGATTGAGCGCACTAAATGTAGCATACATGCAAATACATCACCGGACATTATTAGAATATTTCTGGACCAGCATTGAAAATATGGAATGTGAAATCTACAGCCTAAAGAGACGTGGCTCTGCAATAATGTGAGAGACTCGTACAAAACAAATAAAACAGGTTTCACCTTCAAGAATGTTAAACACTTCTTGCCATGGAAACATTGAGACTTGTGCACTGAGGTCAAGTTCATTAGAGCGGTATGCATGCTGTATGTGTGGAAACGTGTATGTGTGCAAGAGCTGAATGGATGCGAGAGCTGTACGGGTGCAAGAGCTGTACGCATGGGAGCTGTATTTTTGTGAGAGCTGTGTGTGTGTGTGTGTGAGAGCTGTGTGTGTGTGAGAGCTGTATGTTTGGGAGCTGTATTTTTGTGAGAGCTGTGTGTGTGTGTGTGTGAGAGCTGTATGGGTGTGAGAGCTGTATGAGTGTGAGAGCTGTATGAGTGTGAGAGCTGTATGAGTGTGAGAGCTGTGTGTGTGAGATCTGTATGGGTGCGAAAGCTGTGTGTGCGAGAGCTGTATGTGTGGCAGCTGTAATTTTTTGGAGAGCTGTGTGTGTGAGATCTGTATGGGTGTGAGAGCTGTGTATGCGAGAGCTGTATGTGTGGCAGCTGTAATTTTTTGGAGAGCTGTGTGTGTGAGATCTGTAAGGGTGCGAAACTGTATGTGTGCGAGAGCTGTATGTGTGGCAGCTGTAATTTTTTGGAGAGCTGTGTGTGTGAGATCTGTAAGGGTGCGAAAGCTGTATGTGTGCGAGAGCTGTATGTGTGGCAGCTGTAATTTTTTGGAGAGCTGTGTGTGTGAGATCTGTATGGGTGTGAGAGCTGTGTGTGTGAGATCTGTATGGGTGTGAGAGCTGTGTGTGCGAGAGCTGTATGTGTGGGAGCTGTATTTTTGTGAGAGCTGTGTGTGTGTGAGAGAGAGAGCTGTATGGGTGTGAGATCTGTATGGGTGTGAGAGCTGTATGTGTGCGAGAGCTGTATGTGTGCGAGAGCTGTATGTGTGTGCGAGAGCTGTATGTGTGTGCGAGAGCTGTATGTGTGGGAGCTGTATTTTTTTTGGAGAGCTGTGTGTGTGAGATCTGTATGGGTGTGAGAGCTGTATGTGTGCGAGAGCTGTATGTGTGGGAGCTGTATTTTTTTGTGAGAGCTGTGTGTGTGTGTGAGAGAGAGAGCTGTGTGGGTGTGAGAGCTGTAGGTGTGCGAGAGCTGTATGTGTGCGAGAGCTGTATTTTTGTGAGAGCTGTGTGTGTGTGAAAGAGCTGTATGTGTGGGAGCTGTATTTTTGTGAGAGCTGTGTGTGTGTGAGAGAGAGAGCTGTATGGGTGTGAGATCTGTATGTGTGCGAGAGCTGTATGTGTGGGAGCTGTATGTGTGGGAGCTGTATTTTTGTGAGAGCTGTGTGTGTGTGTGAGAGAGAGCTGTATGGGTGTGAGATCTGTATGTGTGCGTATTTTTGTGAGAGCTGTGTGTGTGTGAGCGCTGTATGTATGCGAGAGCCGTATGTGTGCGAGAGCTGTATGTGTGGGAGCTGTATTTTTGTGAGAGCTGTGTGTGTGTGTGAGCTGTATGGGTGTGTGAGAGCTGTATGGGTGTGTGAGCTGTATGGGTGTGAGAGCGGTATGTGTGCGAGAGTGGTATGTGTGCGAGAGCCGTATGTGTGCGAGAGCCGTATGTGTGCGAGAGCCGTATGTATGGGAGCTGTATTTTTGAATCTGTATGTGTGAATACCGTGTGCATGAGAGCTGTAAGCACATTTCCCACTACAACTAATTATAACTAAAATTGTGTCTGCTACTCGTGTTTTATTTCAATTTTCTCTCTCTTCAGATAAGAGCTCTTTCTATTTGTGTGATAGATGGAGTATGTGAAAAGTGTTTACTGAGCAAAAGCTGGACAAAATACCATACAGTCTGCCCCTGATAGCACATGGAAAGCCTTCATTGGCCAAACTGAGCACTTTTCTCTGTTTTAATCAGGAAATGCAGTCTGCTGCCTAAATATCAAGACTCAAAGGAAAATCCTCATATTCCTTTGAGCTTTGACCTCAGGCAAAAATGCTGGGGCTCCTTTTGGAAGTGACGTGTTGTTTTTAGCTGATTTGACAAACGTCTCTTGCGACAAACTGTGATTGAAAGTGGTCAGTAAAGACGCATTCGAGACATGAAAAGGCGAGGTGTGAATGCGTTTCAGCTGACCGCTCGAGACAGGAGTTAATACCAAGTGTAAACAAGGACGAAGAAGTGAGAACACCTGTTCCTGATCAGATCAGCCCATTAATACCTGGCAAGTCCTATGAATAACAGAAACACTCATATACACCATCATACACAAAGATGAAGACCAAGATGCACATATAAACTGGGGCAAGAAAGGAGGACAAAGCTTTTTCCCCCCTATAATATCTCAATCACAATGTGAAAAGTCACAACAAAGTGAAAAGTAAAACATGGTGAATAATAATAATAATATGTACATTTAGTAAGGGTATAACAATATGGCATATTCTGCTGTATTGTTTGAAAGAAAGCTCTCGAATCAATATGTCTGGGTCTCAAACAATTCATTCAGCAGACTAGTGTATGAAGAAGAAGCCTTTATTGATCACATACATTATACATTACAGAACAGTGAAATTCTTTTCTTCGCATATCCCTGCTTGTTAGGAAGCTGGGATCAGAGCTCATGATCCAGTACCACTGGAGCAGAGGGGGTTAAGGGCCTTGCTCAAGGGCCCAACGCTGGCAGTTTGGCAATGCTGGGGCTGGAACCCTCGATCTTCTGATCAGTAACCCAGAGCCATAATCAGAGCTAGAAGATTCCCACAAATGGGACTTTGGTTTCTCAGTAATGTTGATGCTGATGGCCAACAAGTGGCGGAAACATTACAATGTGCTGAAATGGCCAAATACGAGCATCATACTCCAGCGCAAACACCACAAAGACACGTGTGTGTCAGTGGGTGAAACTAGACGAAGACAAAAAACAACACAAAATCTGTGTGATGATTTTGTGAAGCTGACATTACTTTGGAGGTTTCTTTCTCTTTTTTCATTCTAAAGGCCCTTTCACACTGAGCGTGACGTGATAAAGCGAAGCGAATCGCAGACTAACGGTGCTGTCACACCGAACTCGAAACGATTGATCGCGTTCAGCTAATTCAAGCCTGCACGATAGGTGGCACAACCCGCTGTTCAGCTGATCGGCATACTGCCTTTGACCACCGAGAAGAAAAATCGCTTAAATGCTGGCGCGTAGGACCGCGACACAAACCGTTAATGAGCACAGAAACTAAGTTCTCTTATCTTATGTGTAGTTTACCTAGAAAGGGAGGCAGAAAGTCTCTGGTGTGTTTTGAACAGCACCATCAAGCTGTTTTAGTATGAATGAAATAATGTGGAATATAACGCAGTAGTGGGACACAACCCGAGTTTAATGCCCAAGACCAGCCAAGTTTTTTTTTTTTTTCTCGTGGTGGAAGAACTTTGATAAATGAAGTGACGGTTCAGTTCTTATTATCCCGTGATATTTATTATGACATGTTCCAGCAAGAATATTCAATTCAATTTTATTGGTCTAGTGCTTTTTACAATAGACCTTGTCTCAAAGCAGCTTTACAGAAATATCAAAACGGTATAACGTCAGATAACGTCTATATAAAGATAAATAACAAATGACATACTGAGTATTGTTTTCTGCTACAAAAAAATACAACTGTAACATTATGTTTGCTTTCAAACAAACATGAAGTGTTTCAGTAAGAAATATACTTTATACTACGGCATGTGTTGATGGCAATGTTTGTTTATATCTCCACGGTACACGCACTTGTGCATGCGTGAGTGATGGAGAGAGACAGAGAGAGAACACGCAAACGGAACTTTTTAATGCATAAGTAACTAACGTGCACCATTTTATCGGCAAAAGAGGCACTTGGAAGGAAACAGGCGGGAGACAGCAAATTTCGCAAACTTATTTTACGCACTTTCACTTTGTGGATCACAGAACTGAGCAAATAGTGGATGTAAACTTGGCAAATGATAAACAAGAACTCAATATCCATTCTCTCCTCTCTTCCGGAATACTCTTCTTCTGTGTTTACAGTGGTTTTCAAAACAGCTTTCTGTGCTATAGCGCCACCTACCTCGCCCTTCTGTGCAACAGCGGCTGTGGCTCAGTCGGTAGAGCGGGTTGTCACTAATCCACTAATCGTGGGGTTGGTGGTTCGAATCCCGGCCCGGGTGATCCCATGCTGAAGTGTCCTTGGGCAAGACACTGAACCCTAAGTTGCCCCCGATGGCAAGCTAGCACCTTGCATGCAGCTCTGCTACCATTGGTGTGTGAGTGTGTCTCATTTGTAAGTCGCTTTGGATAAAAGCGTCTGCTAAATGAATAAATGTAAATGTAACAGCGGTGTCTCCGGGAAAGTGACCTAAAGCTCAAATCTAAGCTGGACGGGCTGTTACGACAGGGGAAAGAAATCGACACATTGGATGAAAGAAAAAGAAAAAGTGGCATCCATAGGGATCCACTGTTTCCATTCACAAGCGTACATTCACGTTGCTTAATCGCGCTCGGTGTCATCGCAAAAACTAAACCGGCATCATTTTAAATACGGCATCATGTTGAGATATCACTGAATCAAAATCACATTGTGTGCATCATTACACCTCCAGTATTTAGGTTTATTGAATATTTCAACGTTATTTAATATTTGACGAGTAAATCGTTTTACAAGGACAGTCGGAATTGTTTCGCAATTTATGCAAAAGGATTCAAACTGACATGAACGCAGTGTAACTGCACCTCAGTGTCAAACAAAGAATCAAAATATGACTGCTTATAATGAACATGTGGCTCTCCTGCTGAAACTATGAATTCACAAGAAAAACACTAGTGAGTGCAGGTGCTGAATCTCACACACACACACACACACACACCCAGAAGCAAACAGGGAACAGGCGACAGTAACAACTTGTGAGCAAATGCTGCATGCCATTAGCGGTGGTGCGTATGTGAAGGTGTGAGGGAAAACAATGAGTGGAGGAAGTCATTAGTGCCTATGAAGATCCTCTTTGTATACACAAATTACCGCAGTAATTAGTGACAAAACAGCACAAAAGCTTCTGGGGCTCCAAATGCATTTTAATCTACTGCCAGCAAAGAGAGGTGATTCACCGAATATAAATGACCTCCAACTGTGGAGGGGACGATCATCAGCACCCTGTGTGTGTGCATGTGTGCGAGTGTGTGAGCCAAAGCCGTGTGTTTGAGAGAAAGAGTCCGTTTCTCTCTCCCACGAAGGCGTAATTACACAGTCTTTCATCAACTGGGAAAACTACCATATAAAAACACTCAAAGTGAACCGCATGGTGCATTCCCACTGATTTCTGGGTAACAGTGGAAGGGCCAGCGTCTTGCCTGCTGCAACTAGCCACATACTGGAGTGTGCACAGGGCTTAACACGCTGCATCATGACAACCTAAACAGCATTGATGTTTCCCAGCTTTAAATCAATTACATACACAGAGAAAACAAAGACAAAGCAGGGAAGAGCGGACTACGTTCCCATGGCGATTGGTGCACCGCCGGGCCTTTTGGGTAAGCAGGTTGCTTCTGCCCACGGTGCAGAGAGAGAATATTCATCATCGGTTTCATTCCTGGAGAGAGGCCCAAGAAGGAGGGAGAGAATGAGACTGAACACCGTCACGCCTGGGATTTGTGCAGCGCCACTACTGTAAGCAGGTGAGACCGACACACAAAACACACACGCTGTTTTCTCTCCCGGCAGTGCAACCCTCTGCCCGAGCGTTCACACACACACACACACACACACACACACACACACACACACTGTTGGTTTAAGCAAACCTGGGATCTGGCGAACGGGGAATCAATTTACCTGAATACCATCCAGCAACTTGCTCATGCACCAGAAGCTGTCAGCCTCAATGTTCCGCAGCACCTCTTCCTGCAAGCTGGAAACATCGAAATTTTCCACCTCTTCCTCTGTAGACGAGAAAAAAAAAGAAGGGGACGACAAGCAGAGACAAAGGAGGAAGTGGGACGAACGGAGAGAGAGAGAAAGAATGAGGAAAAATAAGAAGAGCAACAAGAAACAAAAAGAGCAGATGAGATTAGAGCATATAACGTAGCACAAGGCATCATTATACTTATCTACATAATGGTCATGAAAGAAATGCACAAATAATCATCATTTCATCATCAGGAGCGCCGTTTCATTGGATTTTACGAAGGATGTAAATAAATGACGGACTTTTCGGACTAATCAGCCCGTGTTAAACATCGCCTCAGTCATGATGGCTCCGTTCAGGTGTTTAAAACCTCACTTCCTGTCTATCCATCCATGTATTCATGTTCATACTCGGCTCTTAAAAGATTTCACTGTGAGTACGGTTCTGAGGTTGTATACGAGCGAAAGGAATACAGGCCGCTGATGTACAATTTGAAAGTGGCGTGTGTTTCCTGTTGATTTAAATAAATATGGTCTGCGTCTAAACTGGATAGATCGTTACTGTGGGTCCAATATTGCTTCAAGTGTAGTCATTATCGCACAGCAGTCTCGTCAGGGTAAAATTAACACGTTTTTAATTGATTGTATTCCTAAGTCAGGTGTTTGCTGTTCTAAAAGCTACAAGGCATACTTTAGTTGTAGAACTAACACCGTGCTGACAACATGCTTCTGTCATTTAGATCATACAGCCATAATAAGAGTGCCATTCTGTTAGCTGTTTAGGACACTCATGTCAATCCTTTTCATGATATTTTGCTAATAAAGTGGCGGTAAAACAGATGATCCATATTTGATAAACATATTTATATATGGTTTCAGTTATACTTTTAATTCACATCTATAACAAGAAATCATTCAAGAAGAAAAAAAGAAATCAATGTTATGAACAACAGTACTGACACTGCATTGTTTCCCCACACGGACTGTAGATAATGCTCTGGTGGTATTAAATGGTATATTTCACCACATTTAATCATAAAAAAAAAAATAATCATTCTTACAAATGAAAATAAAACAGTTCCCAGGAAACCAGGCACCTTTTCAGTTTGGGTAATATATCTCATATACCGAGAGAATGTATTCATCCTGATGTAGAGTCCTGCTTGGAGTTCTCATCACTTGGATATCACTCACTGTTGATGAGGACGGCCCCACATGGACCGCCTAAAAATCAATGAGATTACCACTAACAGTATGAAGATGGCTTTGGACTACGATTGATTTGAACAGCTTTGCCATGAGAGCTTTAGGACAGTTTTGTGTCTTCATGTGAAAACTGTAATGAATTTCCTGGTTACACAGCTACAATCATTGTCCACGTAGTACGCAGTTATAGAAGGGATTTACTTATTTATAATCGCACAATCCGGTGTCACTCAGATGAGGACGGGTTCCCTTTTGAGTCTGGTTCCTCTCAAGGTTTCTTCCTCATATCGTCTCGGGGAGTTTTTCCTCGCCACGGTTGCCTCTGGCTCACTCATGAGATAAATTCATACATTTAAAAATGAATATCCTGAATTCATATATTTCTGTGATCTGAGAGTGAATACACTAACAGAAATAAATCACATAGAAAGAGCCCACGACATAGATATCCAACCATAATAATGGTACAAAAGTTTGACAGGGTTATTAGCCCTGCTGTTCTATATAGGAGTGAGGTTAGGGGTCCACTCAATACTCAAGACTACACTAGACGGCATAAGCATTTACAGAGCCTGCATGTATCGTTCTGTAGGAATATGTGAAAACTACAAAGAAAAATCAACAAGCATCGTATGCCAATTTCCATCAATCTATTCCAAAAGACTTGCCAGAACGGAACTGGGGCGTCAAACCCAAACCCAGTTCAGATTAAACAGACAGCATGAATGGCTTTCAAAGACCCAAATCAGAGACAGATCCTGTTCAATACAGGAGATACCAGCTGCCCACAGGACAACTCTATACTGTAACGAAGCTGACAAACTGCTGCACTAGTCACCAGCTCATTTATGTTCATGGTATAACTACAGTGTCAGAGTAGCTCCTAACATTTACCTGCTCACATTTCCCATGCAGCAGTGACCGGCATGACCCTCACCAACCATTAGCAACAAAAAATAAATAACTCAATCCATCCAACAGACCCCTCCCTATATTACAACAATGTTCCACATGCTTAACTACGTGAAATAATAGTGGCTGAATAGTTTCTATCTCCAGCTTGCATTTATTAAGCACAATGTATCGTCAACCTATCGTTAACTACTTGTAATACACTATTCACGCAGCACACTTTTAAGCATTAGATTTGCTACAAGAACTTCAAACCGGTATCAACGTCTTGTTGTCAATGATGCACGGTGACATTTTAGTGCTTTTCCATTAGGGATGGGCGATATCTTATGGTTTATGATATACCGGTAGAAATTCTCCCCACAAAAAGTGAGTCTTCCCGTGATAATAACGAGAAAGCCTAGTTGACGATGTATTTCTGTGTGCGATGGTGTGCGACCCGTTCACAGCTCACGTGCAGATTGAAAACAAGCACGGCGGAATGCAGACGTGAAACTGAGGAGGAGTTTATCACTAAAGGAGGAGCTACTGTACCTCTACAGTCTAGAACTGGTTTAGTTTCAGAAAATCACTCTTATTTTTAGATCAGTGTTTGTGTTTCAGAGTCTCTCAAGATCACAGATATCACTTGTAGCTAAAAACAGTGGTGCACGGTGCTATATTTATATCATCACTGATATCGTTATCACAATAAACACTAGAACAATATCCTGATATAGTTTTATGTCCATATCGCCCGTTCCTATTTTTCAGCCACCACAGACTGTTCCTACTTGACCTGTGCTCAAATCAGGAGCTGCATGCTACTCGCCCCTCCTCTTTATCAAGAGCGGACAACATCGTTCCAAAATAGTTCCTGATAAATAAGCACTTATATGTATTTTTAATGAATCTCAAAAATAAACGACAAATTAATCATAAAACTATAAAAAAAAAAAAAAAAAAAAACCCATTGGTGAAGAATTACATGTAAGGGCTAATTCAAGGCTAGGCGTGCGTTACACGATTTTAATGTGGAGGTGAAGAATCACAGCCATGGACTGTCCCGCTTATACCATGGTCACTTGCCAGCACTGACGAGTTAAAAGGGTCATTGATGTGTGCAGAAGGAAATCTGACTGGAAAAAAAAAAATAAATAACGGTCATTAGATCTAGAATACTGCCCACTCGAAATCATACACAGAGATAAAGTAGTGCAATAAGATTACATGTATTTGAATTAATGATAGGAAAGAGAGATTGTTCATGTTTGGGAGGTTAACTGTATGTTACTGTGGTTACAGTTGTTTACAGGCAGCGCATTCATTTAGAAAAATGATTAAACTGACTGGAACGACATGTGGCGTAGACGCTTTTAACACACACCATCCAGCCAATCAGGATCAAGTATTCAGACAGACCAAGGTAATTAAAATGAAAGTAAAAACTCTGAGAATTTTACTGTCCATATTATATTTAAAGTTACATTACAATTGCAGTCAGCAAACAAGAAGCAAATATGCTTCCGAAACCGCGTACTTTCCTACTATACAGTAGGAGTAATACCGGCGTCTCGGCCGCTATACAGTAGGAGTAATACCTGCGTCTCGGCCGCTATATAGTAGGAGTAATACCTGCGTCTCGGCCACTATATAGTAGGAGTAATACCTGCGTCTCGGCCACTATATAGTAGGTAATTACTCAGTTTTGGGCACAGCCCACAGCTTCAAGCAGTCATCTATTTGGATGTATAACATGACTAATAATTAACTGCACTTGAAGCTTTTGTAAAATTAAAAATAAAAACACCCAAAACTGTATACGGTACAATAACAAAGACCGATACATATGTCGATACGTGAAATTCTAGAGGGACGTCGGAAGTCGTGGCGTGGGGACGTAATGAAGTGTGCGTTAATCAGTCTATGTTCTATAACACGTAAAACGGGTACATAAAAGGATTATTCTAAAAGCGACTCATGTAAACACCTTAATCACAATATTGTCTTATTCAGAATAAGGTCAATAATTAGATTACTGCTGCCTATGTAAACGAAAAGTAGTCCTGCTAATGCAGGAGATGAGAGGCAACGTATGACATTAAATCAAATATCAGTCAAATCTCCTGGTCATACGCGTACATCATCTCTAAAAACTTTATTTTTATACCGATCTCACATTGATGTAATCCCGCTATAGATAAGGTGTACATGGAAAGCTTTATTAAATCTACAAAGCTTCCCTCATTTGTCACCATTAGCATTTTAGCTTTAATAAAAAAAA
>JAFFST010047594.1:119154-129156 GCA_022414735.1 Noturus placidus
GTGGGGGGGGGGGGGGGATTAGTCTTGTTACGGAGTGAATATCAGGAGATTGATCACATGTTGCTTTGAAAATATTTCAGTGCCAATGCTTCACTATAAATAAAAATAACAGCTTGGCTATTTTTGGCTACATTCACGAGTACATGATGCAACACTCCTACTTCAACTCACGCCACACATGGCTCTCCCCTCCCCTTCTCATGGTTTCCTTCCTCCAAAGCTACGACAAAAGCAAACATCCTCCTCGTCACAAGAGTTAAGCCAATCGTTAGTTAATCTTTACTACGACTAATAATAATTCTAATACAGATATCGACCTAGTCTGGTTAGCAAGATAAAATAAACTAGGACTGGTAAGAGTGTTATGGTTACAGTACACACTTTGCATGAGCTGGTTTTTCATGAGTAGAAAAAGGGCTCCAGCCTGCTCTTCTAAAAATGAAATCTCTGTATGTAATCTATAGATGTATAAAAGATGCTCTCTAATACTACAAATGTAGCTATCTGCATCAGTGAATGGTACAGAACTTGCGACAGAACACACAATATTTAGTACTTTCCCTAAATGGCTTCTAACTGGAACCCTTTCTGAAAAGGAAACACTACAGTTTAACACAGAATCTTCAGAAGTTCCCTGAAATTTCCCAAAAAACTTTAAGGTTTCTGCATTTTATGAATGACATTTTACTATAAAAGTGGCAGATAATGCAGTTTATCCTTCCCACAAACTCTTGACCCCATCCCCTCCCCATCAGAAGGCAGAAGGAACTGAATTATCCAGGAGCTTCATCGCCCAGGCAGTGACACTCCTCATCTTCCTGCTTCCCTTCAACAAGCACCTGAATTAAAATGAACTGAGCTGAATAACCCAGGTTTAACACGAAATAATAACAGTATTAAATGCCAAACTGTACTTTGCACTCTAGTTACTGCCATATGTAGGGTTTTGCATTCAGATGCAGCCATATATTACAGTATAATATATAAAATATTACATTTTATCTTCGTAGCATGCACGATCTTTCTGTACCGTGTCACATTACTGTGCAATATTCTTACACTGTATCCTTATGTATCTATTGATTCCTTGCACTGTGCTCCTTTATTGTCTGACATACTGAACCATGGATATTAATGGCACTAAGATCTAGAAAAGTCTGAGCATGGACTGGGTAACAAGCCATGTGAGCCAAACGGTAAAATTAAACGCATCCTTTCATACCAGTGCCCACGAGATCAGGACGATGGTGAGAAGCAGCAATGAATTGTGGCAGGAACTGTCAAAAATCTCACCAAGGGCCAGATTTTCAAAACTCGCTGTAGTTCATGAATCAGGGTCTTTCACACAAGCTATGGAATTAACTGAACAAAAATTCAAACTATTCATCAGCCTTTCTGCCCTTTTTACATTTACATTTATTCATTTAGCAGACGCTTTTATCCAAAGCGACTTACAAATGAGACACACTCACACACCAATGGTAGATGAGCTGCCATGCAAGGTGCTAGCTTGCCATCGGGGGCAACTTAGGGTTCAGTGTCTTGCCCAAGGACACTTCGGCATGGGATCACCCGGGCCGGGATTCGAACCACCAACCCTACGATTAGTGGATTAGTGGACAACCCGCTGTACCGACTGAGCCACAGCCGCCCTTTTTCAATGTCTTCTAGCAAAAAAGGTGAAATTGTGTGACCTGAACTTGCTAGGACCACTTCAAATGAAAATTGGACTACCTGGCGTTACAATGGAAGAGAGTTCACGTCGACCCTTGCACACAGATGAGGAAAGGTGCCAGAACATAGAGAACAGAGCATGGCCATGAAAATTGGGAAGCAGTAATTGGAAGGTTGAATGTGCTGGTGGTTTGAGGACAGCTTGTTTGAGCCGGAGCTCCGCTGGGACACCTGGTCTAACCCAGGAGACACTCTAAGGTGTGCTTCATCTCTGCTGTGTGTTAATTAGCACATGCTGCTGGTGGCCTTCTTTTGAAGGGGTCTGCATACACAACTCTCATCAAACCCAAGTAACTACATACATACAGCATGCCTGATTCCCACCAAGCACAGAAATGTCACCGGGTACTCCAGACTCACCACACTACCTGACTAATTATACATTCCACAGGAGAGCCAAAAAAATATGGAGATACAGGGGGGGAGGGGGGGGGAGGATGTCCATACGGTGCAGAGTGCATCATTTGACAGTTTTGCACCAATCCTTCCATCTGGAGCCAAGGTTCCTCCTGTTAACGCTTCCTGTTGGCCTGTGGTCGCTTCCTGTGTGCAGGGGATAACAGACAAGCCTCCCCTGGCACACTGCCGCTGCCAGCTGTGAGGACCTGGCACTAGTTCTGACGTGGCACACTATGCAGTCCTGCCAGACCATATGCCCTCTGTTTGCCAGGCCACGGGGAGGAGACTCAGTATCACCACACACTCCAGAAGGGGCATTTATATTTGGTGTCACAGCAGCGTTCGGTCATCAAGAAGCATGTTTGCCTGCACCCAGCGCCGGCTAACGAGTGGAACGCAGATTCCACAAAGGTGTAATTGAAAGTGGGGATAATTAATATAGGAGACGATTTGGCAAATCCGTCGCCCTAGCAGCAGAATAATGAGAGCTGGGACCATAATTACTATGTAAGCGTGGCATTGTGCGAAACGGAAGGTGCGGATCCATCTGTGATTTATGAGGATCGTCATCTGGAGGTAATGAATAAAAGGCCTGTAGCAAAGAAGAAACAGAGTGCTCACATTCTCCAAGAGTCAGACGTTCCCACATTTCACCCAGAGCTGATGGGACATGAGCTGATGAAGAGAAAATACGTGCGTCCAGTGCGGTCTTTATCAACACTGTACAAAAGATTTCAATGTGTTAAAAAAAAAAAAAAAAAAAAAAACATATGAGTGATATAACTGAGATTGAAAGATGGAAAAAACAGAAAGGTAGGAATAAAACACACTGATACAAATGAGTCAAATCCTACAAAAAATTTATTTACCAATCACTGTGCTTGTACATGTTCATCAATGCATAATATTCATTCATTGTCTTGTTTTGGCTAGTGCGTTCGCCACCTGATATTAAGAACTTTTCACAGATTTACGGAGGATTTTCATTGAATTCACACATAATATTTTCCTATAAAGGTTGTTAAATGTGCGTGCCACATAGGTTTTCTCATGTCTTATGTAGGATCGACTGAGATGCAGATTCCTTTTACACCAGTCTTTAAATAAGACCCTGGCAGCATACAGAAGAGATATTTAAAATTTGCATGTTATACGTATTAAATCAGTCTAAGAACGCAAACCCAAACCATGATGTGCAAGAACTTTGGGCCTTTAAAATGGCCACTGACCAAAAAGATCGAGAAGCCATGCATTAGAAGCAGATCCTCTTATACACAAACGTGGATGTGTAATGCATCTTGTGTAGTATAGGCATAAGCGAGTCAATCAAAGCAATCTTTGTACAAACTGCATCAGTTATTCATCCATCCATCCATCCTCTACCACTTACTCCTTTATCAGGGTCACGAGGAACCTGGAGCCTATCCCAGGGAGCTTCGGGGCATATCAGTTATTCTTTATTAAAATAAAGAAGCATGAATTTAAGGTCGAGGTGGATTTCAAAAGCATGTGAAGTGCACACTTGTCCTATTCCTGGTTAACGGTTTTCATTAATATTCATTAATGTTAATGAGGTAATGTTATAAATGAAGCCACTTACAAATACTTTTTATATGATATGTCAATATGTCAAAACAACAACCAAACAAACATTGAAGTCATTACAGAAAGTGGTGGACTCAGTATGAGCGAGTTCTGCGCAGAGCAGACGGCCAATTACTAGCTTGTTCTGAAATAGAAATCCTCAAAAAAAATTATTTTAGGAACCTGAGTGGAAAACAAACCACAGTCACTTTTCCCCCCTTGAACTAGTATTACCGATGCATTCTGTAATACTATGAATAATCTAATCCCGGTGCATGACGACAATGCTCTGCTGCTGAGTCATGTAAAATAGGCATACGTGCATGTTTAATGTTTTTATGTGTGCCATGTGTTTATGTGCACGATGAGGTGCCGGTCATATCACCCACAGCAAGATCAAATAATTCATGAAAAATACATCAGAGAATCAAATCAGAAAATGTCAAATCTGATCCGATACACATCTAGCAATTCAGGCCAATATTGTTTGGAAACAAACACTCAGAATTAGATGGAAGTGTCTCTATAGACCTTTGTAGCTATCAAAGCTATCAAAAGCAAACCCCAACTCATTTCCTTATGCTATTTCTAAGTATTGTTTTTATTATTTTATGCTTGGGGGAATTGGAGTACCTGGAGGAAACCCCCAAAGCAAGGTAGAACATGCAAGCTCCATGCAGGATTCGAACCCTTAACCCTGGCCAACGCGCTAAACACTACGCCACCGTATTCTCCTTGGTATATCATTTTGCTGCTTTTTAAAAAACTTCATGCCCTAAATAATTATTCACATCCTTTCTTTTAAAAAAATCGAAAACATAATTTTATAAACAATATAAAAAATGATTTGGATTAAAACAGGCGAAACCAGAGAAACTATTTATATTTGTTCTAACAAAAATTCTCATTAGAACTACTTTAATCATTGAAATAAATATTAAATAGATGTTATTAAATAAGTGAGCAAATAAGTGTATGTTCTCAGTCCCAATGAACTCTATTGTTGCTATTGGGTATAAATAAGTGGCTTTATACATGTAAAATTCCTTTGTAATGATGTAACACCTGTTACAATGGGAGAGAAAAACATAGAACTTTCAGGACAGAAGAGACTGATGGTTCTGCACAGGTAATGATTTTTTTTTTCTTAAAAAGCTATTAAAATACCTTTAAGCATAATTAGGGCCATAAACAGTTTCACATGTCTGAAATAGTTGGGGATTTGTCAAGAATTAGACCTCACACACTATCCTTGTTTGGGTATCAAGGATATTGCGTTTCCTTGGAAGCAGGTGCGTATGTGAAGACCGATGGCATACCAGGAAATTTCAACATAAAACCCTGCTGCCTCTACCAGGAGGGTCAGGCATAGCCTTCAAGGTCTCCAAAAATGCTGAGGTAAACATTATCCCTAAGCAGCAAAGAAACTGTTAACGAAACAAACAATGTTTTCTTCTAACTCGGTTTAAATATCTGAACCCTACTGAAAATCCATGGTCTGAATTGAAGAGGGAAGTACAAGCCTTAAAAATGTTCTAAGTGGAAGAGTGAACCAAGATCCTTTTACAAGTGTTTCAAACCTAGTTAAAAGTTACAGGAACAGACTTAATGCTGTTATTCCCTTCAGACCAGACATCTCTAAATATCGATTGTAATGATGCCAAAAATGTTCAAACCAGCATTACAAAATTCACTATACGACCAAAGGTTTGTGGACACCAGGCCACCACACCCATATGTGGGCCTTCCCCAAACTGTTGCCACAAATTTGGACCCAAACAATTGTCTTTTTATGCTGTAGTGTTACAGTTTCCCTTCACAGGACCTAAGGGGCCAAAACCTGTTCCAGCATGACAATGCACCTGTGCATAAAGGGAGCGCCATAAAGACATAGCTTGCCAAGGTTGACGTGGAAGATCTCGAGAGGCCCGAGCGCTGACCCCAACCCCAACCCCACTGAATGCCATGGGGATTAATTACAATGCCAACTATGCCCAGGACTTCAGTTCCAAACCTCACTAATGCTCTTGTGGCTGAATGAGCACAAATCCCCCACAGTAACATCTAGTAGAAAGCCTTCCCAGAAGAATGGAAGCTGTTATAACATTTCTTAATGGGCTCAAACAGATGTCCACATCCTTGTCAAGAGAACAAGGGCAAAATTAAAAATGATTTTGACTTATGAAGGTCATCAACTACATAGTATTTTTAGTGGACTTCATTTAGTGAGAGATTAGTGATGCCTCAGTGTTCTACTGAGCGATTGAGAAGGTCTTTTATTCCTGCTGCAGTGAGGGCTTTTTAATGAAACTGTGTAATTATTGTATGGATTGATTGTGCTGTAATGTGTAATTGTTTGTGCTGTATGTGACGTATAATGGTGGTAAATGAGTTTCCCCTCAAGGGCAGTAATAAAGATTTCCAACCTAACCATACTTTTGGTGATATAGTGTGTTTTTTTTTTTTTTTTTTTTTTTTTTTGGGGGGGGGGTGTAGGTCGCGTTCAAATAATGCCGCACATTTTCATGAGGGTGCCAATACTTATGGAGGGCACTGTAAATGCTTGAGATGCAAAAAAATGATCTGCCAATAGCATGACAGTCTCAAGCTTAATGTCTTTATATAAGGACGAGCCAAATGAAAACGTAATGTCTGTGTATTGTTTATTGCAAATGAGTTTCATTTGACTCACTCACATTTTTATACGAATGAGAAATACTAGATGAATATGTCTATATTCAAGAGATGCTCACTTCATACCTTTTTTTTTTTTTTGCAGTGGTCTATCATTTTGCAATTAAATGGGCTTTTATTTCATACTTGACACTGGCCTTCCACTTGCATTAAATCATTTACAACAGGAAATTAAACTGAATGGGGTGTGATTGTCATTGATGGTGCACTAAGAGAACTGCCTGAAAATTAAGATTTCACTGTAGCACATTGTCAAAAGATACTTATTCATAAATCACAGATATTATACTAAGATTAAAGTTGGAAAGGTCTACAGAGAGCAATACCCCTCACGGCCACTTAAATAAAAATGTAGTAATCCTGCAGCCGTGTCTGTACAACATTGGCAAAGACAAATCAAGCACATAGACTTGTCCAGTCTTTGATCTTTTATTTTTTTAAATCACTAAGCCTCAGGTGAAAAAATAAAGTCTAACGTTGCTGCATGCTATACGCTCACTGGCCACTTGAATAAAAACTCCTGTACACCTACTCAATCATGCAATTATCCAATCTGCCAATCACGTGGCAGAAGAACAGTGAATAAACTTATACAGATACATCAGAATGGGGGTAAAATGTGATCTTGGTGACTTTGACCACAGAGTGGTTGTTGGAGGCAGATGGGCTGGTTTGTGTATTTCAGGAACTGCTGATCTTCACACAGACAACCGTCTTTAAAGTTTGCATAGAATGGAGCAAAAAAAAAAAAAAAAAGATCCAGTGAGCCGCAGTTTTGTGGGCAGAAATGCCTTGATGAGAGAGGTCAGAATAGAATGGGCAGAATGTTTCAAGGTGACAGGACGGCTACAGTAAATAAAATAACTGTTCCTTGGTTCAAACAATTAATAGCTCTGGATTTCTACTCTCTGTTTGAGCCCTGGGTTTTGCCTGTGAAGACGACAATTGTTGTTAAAAAGGATAAACCAACATGAAGACCAGAGCGCTGCCTATGGGAGAAAAGCAAGCCATTTTGAAGCTGAGAATTTTGCAGTCAAGTAAATCACTAGACCTTAATCCAGTTGAGCAGTATTTCACCTCCTGAACAGGAGACTGAAAGTAGAAACTCCCAACACAAACAACTGATAGAACTGATAGCCTGGAAAAGCATCACAAAGCAAGATGAAACAGTTTGGTGATGTCAGTGAGTCACAAGCATGATGCAGTTATTACAAACGAGGGATACACATCAAAATCATTAAGTATTAATTACTTTAAGGTGATTTGTGTCAATACTTTTGCTGACCTAAATATCAGATGGTCTGCCACCAAAGGTGCCATGTTTCAAGTTGTTTAACACATCTATGCAAATACCAGGAAATGAAGCTAAAATTCTATTGTTTCATTCACGTTGCAATCTCATAGCCAAAATGTCTTTAGTGTACTGTATAGCAAAAACAAAAGAACTGTCCGTTCTGTTCAGGAACATTCGGAGGGGACTGCAGAAACAACAATAAAAAATAAAACTACGTGCCCAACAATAAGATATATCTATGGCAATAATATGTAAAGAGCATATGGGGTTTTGAAGTTTTATCACTCTGTTCCTGTTTGCAGGAGAACGGATGCAGGTCATTTGTTCTCACCAATTTTTCGTCAGTCGTCAAATTCAAACCAACACCAACGATAGTATGATAGCTATGTGGGAGAAAATATAAATAAATAAATAAATAAATAAATAAGATTGCATGTTTTTGCCAAGTTTTGTGTAGCGATGAGCTGGTCAGATTGACACTTAGGAAATTCTTCAGTCGATAACAATGTAAAGCCAACAAAGCAAGGGCTCTGGAAATGGGAATGTCAGGGTCTCTGTAGGCATTAAGGCGGGTACAATTTTGAACCAAAGTGCTTTGGAAAATCCAGAGGTGCTACTAAATTTTGAATGGCACATCTCCAACATGTCAGTGATAATGTTTATTTCTGACCATGAAAGGGGCATTTGAGTGCGAGCGGGAACTGGCTGACACTTAAGCAGATCAGAAATACACATGCCAGTAAATAATGTTTGAAAATAGAGCCCTAATACCCAAGACTTCCACATTTGCATGGGAAATTTTTAAAAAGTGATACAAAAAATAAAAATAAAAACTTGAAATTGATCAAAAAGTTGATGAGACGCGTGACAACCTCTCCGTTGGCTCGCCTTGCTGAACTACAGCTATGAGAGGACAGCAGCTCTAAGGGTGACTGTGATAATGAGAGGAGACGACTAAGTTTCCCAGAGTATGAAATATGAGCTCAGATCAGTCCATTAGGGAATTAATTTGCAGTTCTCAGCGGTTTGAGGGAAATCATTAGACTTACAGTAATGGAAAGGTTATGAGACATTAAGGGAATGGTCAGACAGTTAAACCACCCTTTCTGAGTCCTTGGAATTGATAAATTACTACCAGAGTCTTTAGTACTGTAACAAATAACTACTTTACAGCACTCAAAATCTGGCAAATCAATAACACGAGTTGTACAGCAACATGACAACTTTGAATTGTAACAGAACTGTAGCAAACAGTGCTCAGACAAGGGTGACACATTTCACTAGTAGAAATAGAGTGATTGGTCACAGCAGGAATCTGAGCAGAAATTCAATTTATAGCTTTTTATAGCTGAGTAATTAAACCGAATCCAAAAATATTCAATATTATCCAATTCCTCAAATAAAACGAATGACTTGGTGACAGGGCAATTTCTCTGAATTATTCTCAGCTCATGCTCAAAGCCAAAAAAAACTGTAAATGTAATATCAGATGTATGATTTATCACAGATTATTATGAAGACTTTAAACCACACTACACATTTACCATACCTGCCAATCAAGACCAATAGGGATCTAATGCAATGCTACACTACATCTGTATCTGATTAGTGCTAAAAAAAAAAATCCAGATCTCAATCTGTACTCAGATTTAAAGTCAAAGTGGGATATATATATATATATATATATATACAGTATATATATATTTCATATATATATATATATGTGTGTGTGTGTGTGTGTGTGTTTGTGTGTGTGTGTGAGTGTGTGTGTGTGTGTGGATGGATGGATGGATAGATAGCAAAAGAAGGATACATGGCATGATTGATTCCAGTAAATATCAACAGGTATTTAATGAAAACTTGACTGCCTCTGCCAGAAAGGCTCTAATGGGCCGTGGTTGGATCTTCCAGCAGGACAATGATCCAAACATACATAACAATCAACACAAAAATAATTTACTGACCACAAAATCAAGGTCCTGCCATGACCATCCCTGTCCAGACATGAAACCCATAGAAAACGTGTGGGGTAAACTGAAGAGGAGAGTCCACCAGTGTGGACCTAGAAATGTGAAGGATCTGGAGAGATTCTGTATGGAGGAATGATCCATCCATCCATCCATCGAGATATATATATACAGTGCCTTGCGAAAGTATTCGGCCCCCTTGAACTGTTCGACCTTTTGCCACGTTTCAGGTTTCAAACAAAGATATAAAACTGTAATTTTTTGTGAAGAATCAACAACAGGTGGGACACAATCATGAAGTGGAACGGAATTTATTGGATATTTCAAACT
>JAFFST010047594.1:161305-175746 GCA_022414735.1 Noturus placidus
TGCCCCACAGATGCTCAATAGGGTTTAGGTCTGGAGACATGCTTGGCCAGTCCATCACCTTCACCCTCAGCTTCTTTAGCAAGGCAGTGGTCATCTTGGAGGTGTGTTTAGGGTCGTTATCATGCTGGAATACAGCATAGTGATTATGCGCTGCTTCAGTATGTCACAGTACATGTTGGCATTCATGGTTTTCCAATGGCTGTGTTGAGGTATTTTGAGGGGACAGTAAATTTACACTGTTACACAAGCTGTACACTCACTACTTTACATTGTAGCAAAGTGTCATTTCTTCAGTGTTGTCACATGAAAAGATATAATCAAATATTTACAAAAATGTGAGGGGTGCACTCACTTTTGTGAGATTCTGTATGTATGTATATATAAACCAAAATAAATGTTTTTTTAATCTGGTTGCAAAGCATTTCTTTTTTACCCAAAAGTCCCTTGACAAAGACGAGAAAGCCATTTATGGCATGCGTTCACATTATTCTAATTGTGTATAATTAACAAATTACGTGGCCTCAAAGTGATTACACCTAAGTGCTGAATTTAACAGGCACTTAACTTGTTCGTTTTCTTGGGCTAAATGTCACATTTTGATTTATTAGCCTCAGAGTGCACTACTTGGTGCCACAATATAGTTGCATTATACCCAATGTAGTGAGCAAAGGCAGGAAAAGACAGAGACAGTTCCACATTTGTGTACAGGCAGGATAAAGCCGGCGGATTTTCTATGGGAATCCGAGGCAACGTGCAGCACTAATTTGTTATTTTTAGAGAATCGGACAAGCCAGACTCTCGAGTGATGTTCAAACACAAACGCTTTGTAGTGAAAGATGGAAGAGAAGTGCTGGCGCGTGGTTACCTGTCTGTAGGTGTCCTGGTGATGCTCGTCGTTGCGGGAGTCGTAGTACTGCTCAATGAAACCAAAGTATTCCTGCCTCTTTCTCTGCAGCGTGCTGGCTCTGCGCTCGGCATTGGCAGGCAGGTAACCCTAAGAAAAGCAATACGCGCACACACACACACACACACACACACACACACACACGCACGCAAACACACAAACAGCCCATTATAGAAGGGCAGTTGAAACGTCCTTTCTAATCAATCCACTATCAAACCACATTAGTCCCCTGAAATTTCTGCTGCCTGTGCACTGCACCCTTGTCCCAGCGAGGTCACCTTCTTTCACTCCACCGCTGCAATTTCCAACACACTCTGGTTTATTGGCGATGCTGCTCAGAGACACCACCTTGGTGTTGGATTCAGATCCAGGTCAATTGAGCTTTTAAGGAGTCAGGTTAAAGCACCAGTAAGCTGTACTGGCCTATTACAGCTGCACTGTTGATGTAAAAGACATGAAAGAACTCTAGGCATGTGTATTACACTTTACAATGCAATACAAGTTGTGTATGGATGAGTTATCGCTGACGGGAACACTGGGAATGAGGCGGGGACGTACCCTGGATGGGATACACTGTGATTCTGTATTGTGCAATTTTTAATTTTTATCTAAAAACGTCTTGCCTTTAAAAAAGTGGCCGGCTTTTTCCTGGACTGACACGCACAGGCCTTCTCGCCTTCATTAGGACTGACAGGTATATTGGCTTTGTCTTTACTGGGACAGGCACAACAGTCACTCCTCCTTCCCGAGAACTGACAGGCACAGTCAAGTAGGCCATTCTGGAACTGACCAACACAGAGGCCACTGGAACTGACTGGTTAGGTGTCTTTCACCTGAACTGACGGGTACAAAAGCCATGCCTCCTTTACTGAGGCTTACAGGCACAGGGACCTCACCTCATTTACTCAGACTTAACCATCACAGAGGACACACCTCCTTCCCTGGACCTAATAGGAACAGATTATAGTGCTCTTCTACTGGGACTGACATCCACAGAGGCCACACCTCCTTCCCTGCGACTAATAGGAACAGATTATAGTGCTCTTCTACTGGGACTGACAGGCACAGAGGCCACACCTCCTTCCCTGCGACTAATAGGAACAGATTATAGTGCTCTTCTACTGGGACTGACATCCACAGAGGCCACACCTCCTTCCCTGCGACTAATAGGAACAGATTATAGTGCTCTTTTACTGGGACTGACATCCACAGAGGCACAAAGGCCACACCTCCTTTAATGGGAGTGACCAGCATAGAGGCCATACTTAATTTGCTGGAAATGACTGATACAGTGCCAACACCTCATTTACTCAGACCGACAGGCACAGAAGCGTATCTCCTTTAACAGGACTTTTGGGAAAAGAGGCCACACCTAATTTACTGGAACTGATGGGCACAGAATACATTCCTCTTTTACTGGGACGGGCCGCCACAAAGGCCCATATCCTTTCCTGGGACTGACCGGCATGGAAGCCACACCTCCTTCATTAGCTGGCACAGAAGTATTCCTCATTCATGCTGACTGATCGGCACAACAAACATGAAACAGAGGAACCTATTTAGTCACATCTGTCTCCCAATTTGTGTCCAGTAAACACTGACCTGAGAGACAGGAAATACTCTGGAAATACTGAGACCGCCAATTAGTCTTTGCACCAGCAAGAAAAATACGGCTATAATTCATTCATTTAGGTAAAGTAAGACATGAAAAATGAATTCTTAGTGTTCCTATGTTCAGTGCGCTGATTAGCCAGTCACTATCAGTCACCAGTAAAGAGGCAGAAATCGTTGCCTTTCTTATTCCACAGTGAGAGAGAGCGCAGCAGATGTCTGTGCCCGAAAAAAGAAAGTCTCTTGATAAAGTAATTGATTGCATGGAAATCTAGAGCCGTGGAAATCCATTTATCACAGGAGACACTATCCCACGCGGCCATTTTTTTACCCCCCACCACCCGGACAAGTTCTGCACCAAGATGTATGTGTGCCGAGAGACAGTGTTCATGCCAGGGCTATGGGTCATTAGCATATGTACATGTAATTAAGCCTAATTGATAATGCATAATGTTGAGGATTCTGCGCTTTCAATGGGCTCACATAGTGAGGAAGAATGAGCTGCTGATCACCAGGAACATTAAAGGCTCCGAGACAGGAGGGAGAATTTTAAGGTGAACGCAGAGAATGGAGACGGATATTAATTGGCATGTTTCTAAGAGAAAATGTACAGGGAGCTATAATAAGAACGAATACTGCCCATAAGGGTCAATCATCATGCAACCCTGATTGAGCACACCTCGCTCTTAAATTTAAAGTATTCAGGGAACTGTTATCAGTTCAGAAAAGGTCTTTTATGTTCTGTGGTGTGCAGCCCCAATGTAATAATGGTATTTTGAAATCGATTCAATAAAAGATCTGATGGAAAGAAGAACTGGCGAGAACAAGTAGAGTTTAGACAAAGCTCCACAAGGTTATATACTGCTGTATCTGCATGTGTGTTTCACTGCTCAGGACAAACAGACTCATGAACAACTATAACAAAAAATAAAAATGGTCATTGATCATCCAGGTAACGACGCACAGTATTAAGATTCAAGCGTATGTAAACTTTTGAACGGTGTAATTTTTATAAATTATCTTGTCTTGTGGACTATATGTAAACACCTGTTATGTGAAATAGTTTATTCAGGACAGGGCTAAAAAAAAAACCTTGGGATTTTTATGATCCTCTTATTTTGATAACAGTATTAAGATTTAGCAGATTATGCAAGGGGTATGCAAACTTTTGGGCACAACTGTACTTTTCATTTGTTTGTTATTTGGTTCCACATTATGTTACTGGTTGAGAGCTTTCATTTTTCAGGTCAGAAACATGGAACATAGAAATAGTTAAATAAACCTTGCCATAGAATAATTATTAAAAAATAACTACCGTATTTTCCGCACTGTAAGGCGCACCTAAAAGCCTTAAATTTTCTAAATAATCGGCCGTGCGCCTAATAATCCGGTGCGCCTTATGTGTGGACTGAGTTCCAAAATCTGTAAAAATGTTGTGCGACTTTGGTTGGCATAACAACCGTATGTGCCTTATGTATTGGTCAAGTACAGAAATATACCCCGTAATTGAGACTGCGCCTTATAGTGTGGAAAATACGGTAGTTTAATAGTTTTTTTTTTTTTTATATATATATTCAGAGTTTCATTTCTCTTTTTGTTCGTCGTCCTAATTCACAAGGACATATCACATTTTTTTACACTTCGGTCCTTTGGCTCACTTTGCAGCTTGCATCTACACACAAAATGTAATAATTAAAATTCTACCTGGATATATTCCCTGGACTAATGTCCTAAGTGTCTTCTCTATAGCCATGTCTCTTCATGTGTCTGACTAATTATAAAGCATAGTGTAAATAGTCTGTGCTTATATAGTGCTTTTTAACTTTAGCAGTTCTACACTGGTTCCCATTCTCACACACACACACACACACACACCCCAACGTTAGCAGAGCTGCCATGCAAGGTGTTAACTTGCCATCGGGAGCAACTCTGGGTTCAGTGTCTTACTCAAGGACACTTCGGCATGTAGAGTCACGTGGGCTGGAACTCACCAACCCCACGATTAGTGGACAACCTGCTTTACCACCTGAGCCCCAGCTGCCCCAGCTGGGCAATAACCGTACATCTCGTGTTTGTTAATAGTGTTACTGTGAAAAAGACAGTGATGTTGAGCACTCTTGTGTTTGAAGTGTACAGTATGTGAATGATTCCGGTCAGTAAAAAACAAAGAATAATAATAATAATTTAAGCGAAGTACAGCCAGACATTTGCACGCACACCATATATCTGTGCTTCTTGATACGTGTCTTTGTACTGAAGATCCTCTCGTACGTGTGCAAAATATATATGATCATAATTACTGAAATATTGGTCTTTGTGATAGAACTGTCACAGACCTCTGCAATCTGTGCTGAACACAAAACTGTTTTCATCTTCATGCGTTGCTGTGAGTGCTCGTGACCCCTGCGTTAGGGCTTTGAACATGAAGATTTTAACGGACAACTTTACATTATTACATAAGAAATAGATTGACTGCCTTAGCTATGGCGTATGAATAAGAATGTCTATAACATATCATTTTGGATTTTTTGTTTTGTTTTTTCAGTAAAATAATGCAAAACTGTACGGAAAACTGAACTTTTAACATCTTGTTACAAGTTTCAATTAAAATACAAATGAGAAATTTGTTCAGAACAAAAAACAGCAAGAAGCCTACAGTGTAAGTTGCAATGAACTCAGTCATCCCGTTTTCATCTTCTTTAAGTCTGCCTTCACAACGGTGGGCCTGGGAACAGTTCTGTGCACTATACTGTATGGTGCAACAGGACGAGAGGTGCTGCAGCCCTCAACGGCTTCACTACTGCATTACGTTTGATCCGGAAACAGATGCCTGTGGACATGCTTACATTATAAACACGTTTCTGTTGTTGGTTAAGAAAATGACGTGTCGAATAGAACAATCCATGTCAGTAGTTTTTATTTTTTATTTTTATATCAATTAATCGCTCCAGCCTAACTGGAATGATTTAAAAGTCTACACACCCCTGATTAAATGGCAGGTTTTCGTGATGTAAATAAAAAGAAATTAAGATAAATCATGTCAGAACCCCCATCAGGTGAGGGGTATACAAGTGTTATCAAAACATTAGATGTACTATGGAACATCGTAAAGGCCATCACCACCAAATAGAGAAAATGGAGCACCAACAACAACAGGACGTCCGTCCAATATATACAAACGGACGGGACAAAAACTTACCAATGAGGCTGCCAAGAGACCTACAGCAACATTAAAGGAGCTGTAGGAATGTCTGACTAGTACTGATTAATCTCTGTATGGGTATCTCTCATATCCTTCACATGTCTGGGTTATGGGGTAGGGTAGCAAGGTGGAAGTACCGTATTTTCCGCACTATAAGGCGCACCTAAAAGCCTTAAATTTTCTCAAAAATCAACCGTGCACCTAATAATCCGGTGCGCCTTATGTGTGGACTGAGTTCCAAAATCTGTAAATATGTACGACATTGGTAAGCGCTCGGCTTGATTGACTGTCGGACCATTTCCCGCTGACACAGGGACGTAATACATACACTACGTACGCTGGCAGCGATAAACCAATCAGAGAACATTACGTAATACGTACAGTACGTACGCTTACCTCCGCCACGCCTCCGGTAGGTATACTAACGGTATGCTGCAAAACAACATTAGTTGAATAAAGTCCGACTTAACTCACTGTTTTGCTTCCGTTACCTTTTTTTTGTAGACCGTTGTCACGAAGTTGGAGGCAGTAAGTAAGTGCAGGAGAACAGCCTTTATTTAAGAACAAAAACAAACAAGCACCGCTTAGCATCCCCGGCTAAGGCTAACCATACTGGCTTCGGCTAACCATACTAGCTTCATTCAGCAAGCACTCAGACAGACCTTCAAACAAAGAAAAATAACGCACAATGTGCTCTTAACCCCAAGGGGCTTAAATACCCAACATAATCAAACCAAACACAACACAGCTGGGATATCACCACCGAATCCAAAACAATAGGTCACGTGTCTAGAGTTAGTTCATGCTGGGGTGCCATCTGCTGGCCAAGGTGTAACAACCGTATGTTTTAGCACGCGCCTTATAACACGGTGCACCTTATATATTGGTCAAGTACAGAAATAGACCCCGTAACTGAGACTGCGCCTTATGGTGCAGAAAATACGGTACTTTCTCATGAAAAACATCCAAACCCATCTAAATCACTCAAACCCTGTGGCAAAATGTGTTATGGTATGATGAGACCAATTCCAAAAGGTATAATACATACATCATTCTAAAATAAAAAGATGTTTTTGGCACAAAACAAAGCACTTTTTCCACTTTGCGATGATAAAAAGGTTCTGACGTTATGCATCTTAGTGTCTTTTCACAAAAAACTGCCATTTTAACAGGGGAGTTTATATTTTTTAAACCCACTGTACACTCACACTATGACCTTTGTTTCAATATACTGCAAGACATATAGTTATCCCAACTTGTACCAATATAATTGCACTATGATATTTTTGACCATATCATGTAGCACAAGTGGACTGCGATTCCTAGATTTCTCCAATAAAAACCATTTCCCCAAAACAGCCTCATGTCCTTTTGTGCAGGAGCAGAATCGATACAATAATAACACCTTGCTAGCAGAAAGAAAAAATCTCTCTCTCTCTCTCTCACACACACACAAAGTAAGTGGAGAAGGAAAGCGAGCCAGCTTGCACTGCTCAGGCCAGGTGCAGAGGCACAGCAACAACAGGCAGGTAATAAATGCAGCATGTCAGTGCTGAGACAGGGAGAGGACACGCTACACGTTTCCCAGCATGCCCGGCGAGCGGCGGGAGGCATTCATGTTCTAGTGTAATGCTCAGAGTCCCAGGCCAGGCTATGGCTCTGCGTCAGGCTCCTCTCCCAGCTGCTCACCGAGCACGGGCCATTAGTCAGAGGTGTCCAGGCCACATTAGCGAAACGGAAAACACTATTTAATCACCCGTGCATGTTTGTCCCTTTATTTATTAAAGCACAGCATGCGAGCTGCTCCAGGTCTACAGTAAAAAGACTGTGGAACTTGTGTGTAATGTGTACCAAGTTCAAGATGGTGCTAAATCACAGATGATAGGATTTCTGTGCACCTTAAACCATGCACATTTAAATGACTTCATAAAAAGAAACTAAACTTTCACAAAATAGAGAGCACTTGTAAGTGACTGCACTTTATTAATAAGCAAAACAAATTCGCTACATCTTTGCTTCATGCTAATTCTGCAGCGTAGGCATGAGCTGTGTATATGCTGGCATCTATATTTGTTTTAGTGCTCATTGGGGGGGGGGGGGGTTCTCGCAGTTCTCTCCAGTTTTTTCATGTAAGTATCTGAAAACAGGGATGAGCTATGGGTTACCGCCCTCTTCCGTTAAAATTAGTGCTCCTCTGAACCTGGTAACATCCACATCGCATCTTTCCCAGCCCTTCTGCCGTTTAATCCATCTTCTTCTGTTTGTTTTAAAAAGCTTTAAAGTATAATCACTCAGTACGACAGATCCTCCTGGCCTTGCTCACATCTGGCATCAATCTTCATCTCAGTTAGCATTTAGTAACTCAGTATATTTACTCCATCTACTTACATATACTTAAAGTGCACCTATTATGGTTCTACAAATATTACCTTTTTTATGTAATGTGTTATAGAGCAGTTTGTAAATGTAAAAAGTCTGCAAAATTTCACAAATCAAAGCGCACGACAAACAGAGTTATTGACTCCTAAAAGAAGGAAGTCGTTAGTGATTCCAGACTTTACTTCCTGTACGAACCTACGTAAATCTGTAACAAAAAGCTCCGCCTCTGGTCTTCATCGGCTGCTCACGCACAGACAAAGCTGAAACTCGTTATGGTAGTGGGCGTTTCCTTTTTGAAACACGCTGACAGCAGTAGACCAATCACAACAGACTGGGACATCTGACCAATCAGAGCAGAGTATGCTCTCTGAAAGAAGGAGTTTAAAATGAATCCTTTAAAGAGTCGTTTGTGACACAGGGGGAGTCACCTTTAACAATCTTTAAACAAGTCGTTTGTGACAACTACTAATGCTGTAGTTTAAATCATGAGCACATTAAAGTGTATTTTGACCTGAATCCATGTAAATCTATTTAAAACAAAATTAGGCCCGGTTCAAAGCTGTAATCGGTACGCTTTAAATAACATTTTTAACACAATGACATTATATGCCCAAACATATGTGGACACCTGACCATCACACTCAAATGTGCTTTCCAGATTCATTCCCCTTTCCTCTTAAAGTAACCTCCACTCTTCTGAGAAGGCTTTTCACTAGATTTTGGATATCAGATATCTACTATCAGGCTCTACAATTTCCTGATTTTATTTTATTTATTTATTTTTATTATTCTGTATTGATATATCTTGTTGTACTCTGAAAAGTGTATGAGAATCAATAAAAATTGTTATTACAAAAAAAATAAAAATATCCCCTAATACAATGGGGAAAAAAAATAATAATAATAATAATTCCTGATTTTACACTCTATGTAGTATGCATGTGTAAATAAGTCATCTGGTGAAAAGCTACTTTAAAAATAATTCATAAATAATACCAATAATAACAACTTTACATCTTATCTAGCAAAGATGCCCCCTAACAACTCTCTAGAGTGTTACCCATAGTCTTTAGCAATGCTTAGATACATTTATCACAACAATCACTATTAAACACCACAAGTTTAATGCAGAGCTTTCGTGCTGTAATTATAAAACAGGGAAAGATCCGGCTAGCTAGTCTGGTCTCACTCAGCTAATGGCTTGAACCGTGCATGTTTCCGAGGTTGTTGGATGTTGAGCTAGGAAATGCTGATATTCCCAGGGGTTTTGGCTTGCATACTTTGCAGAACATTACCACACTGCTTAGCACTTAAAACTGAAAATACCTGATCAATTGGGACAGTGATGCTGATCTGCCTTCCCTGCCTCAGACACTGCTGATGTTGCTGACTAAAAGCATACGCCAACCGAAGTGTAGACCTTTCATTTGATTGGCTCTCAAAATGTTATTCTTTCAAATTGGTCTTCCGGGTTTAAATGTGTTAATATTTCTGTAGTCAGGGCGGCTGTGGCTCAGTAGGTAGAGCGGGTTGTCCACTAATCGTGGGGTTGGTGGTTTGAATCCCGGCGCGGGTGATCCCATGCCGAAGTGTCCTTGGGTAAGACACTGAACCCTAAGTCGCCCCTGATGGCAAGCTAGCACCCTGCATGGAAGCTCTGCTACCATTGGTGTGTGAGTGTGCTCTTATTTGCAAGTCGCTTTGGATAAAAGCGTCTGCTAAATGAATAAATGTAAATGTAAATGTAGTCTGTATTGGTGATCAAAAATAAATGCAGCAAATATTTTATAAATAAACAAACAAAAAAAAAAACGCAAGTAAACGTACCATGATTTAATTGTACTCCAAAAAAAAAAAAAAAAAAAATTACTCAAGCACTGTAACAAGAGGGCATGTAGTTCATTGCTTTCCATCTCTGGCTATGAGAGTACATCTCCGTGGATAACTAGGACTCTGAAAGGAGAAAAGAGAGTGAGGAAAGAATGAAGTTTACGGTCTGTTCTGGCCACAGAGGTGCTTGCATAATGAAGCAGAGAGATACTCCGAGCAGGCAAGGTTAATGGAATGTTTATGACAGGTCAACTAGGGTGAAAAATTCAACTGCGTTTTATTAGGTTCCAACTGACTTTTACAGAACAGCCGAGGCAACAACTTTAAAAACAAAACACATTGTGGGGGTGTATTTTGGGAGGGTGCAAAAACAAAATAACACCACGATCAAGTGCTGGCCCTTGGTGATAGTTTGCAGAAGCACTGGTGATTTCCCCTGCCATCTATATTCTCTCGGAGAAACCCTGGTCCTGCCAAGTGCTAAATGCTGATCTACAGTAAACTGCCAATTGTTTCTTTTTTCCCCCTCCCTCACCTCTTTTTCTTGCCCTTCCTGAAAAAAAAAAGGTTTAAGGAATCAATTTTGGGAGTAAATGAAATCTTTATTTTTCGAGCAAGGAACTGACAAAACAAAAATGATTTCTACTTAGGGGAGCACTTGTGCAGGTTCCTGTGGAAGACGAGCGACAGGGGATGGGGTGGGGGGGTTGTGGTTTGTGTGCAGTCAGCAGGACAGGGAATCGATTGTACATTAAAGGAACCGTTCAAATGGTGACACCACCTTCTGCCGCCTTCACCGAGCCGACGATTGCAATATCTCCCGCCACCCCAAGCCCTCGCCCCTTGACACGCATCACTCTTGTTAAAGGATGATTTCCAACTGTTTAAGATCATTCCTGTCCTCAACACACCAACACAAAGCTCAGACAGACACTCGGACAAATGAAGTCGCGTCTCAAACCACACTGGGTTCGATAGCATGGATCGATGTGATTTGATTGAGTGGGAGTGCAGCCTTGGTTTCTAGTCAAAATGACAGATGAGCTCGCCATAGGCAAATGAAGGTCAGACAGGTGAATTAGATGTTTGCGCATGAGTGTGTGTGTGTGTGTGTGTGTGTGTGTGTGTGTGTGTGTGTGTGTGTATATATCCAGAGACCACACACTGACAGAAGAGCTGGGCCAGAATATCAAATCTCTGCTTCATTATAGTTGCAGACTGGTAACACATCAATCAGTGTGCCACCGCAGGTACACGGCACAGCGTGGCCCGCCTGCCACAGGAGAAGCCTCCTGGCATGAGGCTGAATTGACACACAGCTCTCATCATGCCAGCTCTACCCTGCGGGACTCTTTATACCAAGTAAAGCACAGGTACTGTACACTAAACAGCTTTACCTTTGCTTTCACACCGCATCAAAGATTTGCAATCAAATATACACACACATTTTTTTTTTATTTATTTATTTACTTATTTATTTATTTTTACAACACTTGAGGCAAATAATTGCTTTTTTTATTCCATTTCCTGGAAAGGCAATCGAATAAAAAAACTTGATTCTCAACGTCTTCATAGAACACTGTGTTGCTTCACCTTGATCACACTCACGCTGTACTTCTCTTTTTTCAATTCAAGCTCATGAGATGGCTCTGAATGAAACATCATCCTGAATACACCAGAATTGAAAGAGAGAAAATGAACTAAGGCCAGCTCCGAGTGAGTGAGGTGGATAATCTGTTCCATGCAACCACACTAGCAGTGATGATGAACAACAAAGTGGCCCCGTGACGACAGTAGGGCGGGCGCAGCTTCCACTACCAGCACATAGTGATGTTTATAACTGCTCATCAACTCTCGGAGTTTTTCCTTGCCACGGTCAGCTATGACTTGCTTATTAGGAATACATTTAAAAATTTTATTTATATTTTAGATCCGCAGGTTCTGTAAAGCTGCTTTGTGACAATGTCCATTGTTAAAAGCGCTAGACATATTCATTCAACTAGAAACCGAGTTGAAATCGATAGGTAAAGCTGTCATTTTAAGCTTTCCCCCATAGGAAAGTCTGAAGCAGAAGGCGAAGCACAAGGCAATGTTCCTTCACACTTACAGTATAGCATCAATCCTTCTGCTGTTGTATCCCATCTGCGTCAACATGTTGCGCATGAGATGCTTTTCTGCACATCAGATGCTTTTCTGCTCATCATGGTTGTAGAGTGGCTATTTGAGTTACTATTTGACTTCCTGTCAGCTCAGATCAGTCATTCTCCTCTGATCTCTCTCATCAACAAGGCATTTCCACCCAAAGGACTGCCACTAACAAGATGTCCCACCCCCACCTGATTCTGTTTAAACTCTACAGACTATAGTGTGTGAAAATCCCATAATACTCAGACTAGCCAATCTGGCACCAACACCAACCACAGTCATAGTCAAAGAGATCACATATTTCCCCAATCTGACATTTGGTGTTAAAGCTCTTGACTTGTTAAAGCTCTTGTACCTGCATGATTTTACATCCTGCGTTGCTGCCACATAATTGGCTGATTCGAGATTTGCGTATGATCCTGGTTATAGGCTTAAAGTATTTTTACAGTGAGTGTATTTTCTACAGTATGCAGGATAATTTTGTACAATCTGTACATTGGGTGGGTTTTCCCAGTTCCCTCCTCCCGAATGTTTCCCAGTCACAGGTAAGCATTTCTTTAACATTTCCTACGTATCCTTGCCTCCTCTCTTTCTGCACAAATGACAAATCTGCATGGAACACCATTAGACTGCTGTGCTCCTTTTTTGTAAGCACATCAAGCAAATTAATTGCAATCAAACAGCCTGAAACAACACATGAGGAAACATCCAATGCTGCTATTTAACTTCGTGTCTTGTACAGCTAAATACATGATTGAGCCAGTCGCACCTGAGCAACAACAACAAAGCATTTAACACATTCACAACAATTTCCAAGCGAGTGTGTGGAAAACAAAAACGAACGTCTAAGCGGAATCGGAAAGCTGGCCTGCTAAGCGTTCGAAGCTGGAGATGTGCATTAGTAAACTCTGAAGGTAAAGCAGACAGGAGAGTTTCAGTTACAGTTCAGGAACTGGTTTACTCACCGAGAGAAGCTTCCATGTGATGGGACGCACTTGCCGTGGAATTCCTGACCAGCTCAACTTCCGGAGCTCTTCTACAAGTGGAGAGGGAAAAAAAGAAGAAATAAATACGTGTTTCATATCGAATGGTAAGAATTCGTGCCACGCACCATAGCGCCTTTTCGGTTCTCGAGACTTGTATTTAAAAGTGAGGAATGCTTATGCTAAATATTTGACCTTTTTGACGTATTAAATTTGCATTTCAGCTCCTCCAAAACAATTTCTCCCTTATTTATACAGTGTTTATAACTTTATTTATGGACTTTATTGTTGTGAATTCTTTATATTTCCAGATTTCCTGAGTTAATACTGATGTCTGGTGAAAATTTCATGTGAATAACCTCACTGGAAATGTATTTACTGAAAAAAAATGTTGATGCGTTCAATACTTATTTCCCCAACTGTAACTGTAAATTCTGTATTTGTCAAATCTTTGGCTGCATGTGCAGAAGCACTCATAATTTACATACACCGGGATGATTAAAAGCCAAACCGCAGAACACCCCTGTCTGTGTTATTTCCAAGGCGAACTATAAAACGTTTATCGAGTTCATCCAAAGCGACGTTAAACACACAACCTCAAGTTCTGTTTCTGCCGTCGTCGTGATTGCTGTAATGATCTGAATCTCAAATCGAAAACTCAGACCTTCCGCTCAATGGTATCTAGAAACCTAGAAAATCCAGAAGACTGGTACTCAGAATAGAACTTTCAGAAGGTTTAAAGGCTACGTGATCTTTTTTTAAAATTCAAAACATAACCTTAATTCTGCCCCTCCAGGATTTGGACTCAAAATCAAGCTTTCCAGAATTTTCCGCAGAGCCAAGACACATCGTGTGACGTTGTCATGGCACACAATCGCTCGAAACCCTCTTCGAATTCACGTGCGTTGAACACGAGTACAGCGAAAAGGTCTCGTTTACCAACAACCTCACTGCCAAAGCCCGTGCAAAACCATTTCGTGCAATCGCGATTTTCGTTTTCAAATAAAACTTTGTAAATTACATCACATATTTTGAAGGGAAAAAAAGCCACAGCAAAATCAAACAATGTTGGCCAGAACTATAACAAAAACGCCATGAAATCCTGTACTCGAGAACGGTCTAGAATAGTACACTTGAACCCAATTTGAGACACAACCTTAGTAAGTTTTGGAGACCCCCCCGCCCCCCCGCCCCACTATTTACTTTGGTATTGAGCCACGCAGATGTTCATATATGAGGACATATAATCGAGCCATAAAGTGTTGGGCTATTACGAAAGGTGAAGAGTTCATATCCCAGCACCACTAAGCCTCCAAAGTAGTGCCAACAGAGAACTTTATTTTTAAACCATCAAATAAGAATCATATTATTTATATATATATATATA
>JAFFST010047594.1:187408-204848 GCA_022414735.1 Noturus placidus
TATATATATATATATATATATATATATATATATATATATATATATATATATATATATATGTGTGTGATAGATAGATAGATAATACATTTGTTCCTACATCCTAAAATGTGCATTGTCCCATCACATTTAGAGCACTAATAATAAGAGAAATTAATTACAAAATGCTACAGAAGCTGATTCGCTGACTCATTTCCATCTGTTAGGACAAACGTTGTGTCCGCACACGAGCTGTGCTATTTGATGCGCTATTTTATGTAATATTTCCGCTGTGCACAGACCCACAGCCAGGCGCTCAGGGTTTTACAAAGGCATTCCTCATAGAAGCCTGTAAGAAGAAAAAACGCCTCTGCCTGATGAGACACATAAGGGTGATTGTAATTCGCCTCCGTGTCTCAGTGTTTCCATTATATCCCTGCTGTAAAGTGGTTCTCAGTATTCAATGAACCTCTCTCCAGCGTGGAAGACTTACAACAGCTTATCTGAACCGAGATGCGCAGAACCAGTGTGAGACCGCCTGCAAAATCTTTCCAACTCTGCATGACTACCACGTCCAGGCCAAAAGTAATAATAATAATAAAAATAATAATAATAATAATAATAATAATAATAATAATAAAGGACTGGATACAAATTAAGGATGAGAAATATTGTGTAAAGTCAGCACCAAGAGGCATGGGCAGACCCAGAAGGAGGAGTAAATGAAGAGGAGAAAGGAGTGAAAGACATACCTCATTTATCAGGAGGGCAGAGGATTGTCACTCAAAGGCACTGTAGTGCAGCAGCGGAAATAAAAGACCGCAGTGAAGTACAGTGCCGAGTGAAGAAGGAACTTATTCAGTCTACAAACAGGGATCCGCTGTTACGCAGTTTGCATTAGCCTTCATTCAAAAATACATTAGTTAAAACACAGGCACTGTAAATAATAATAATAATAATAATAATAATAATAATAATAATAATAATAATAATAATAATAATTTGATATACAGTATATAGTTTAAAGTCCTTTTTAACATTTTATCTGAATTGTGTTTTAAACTTCGGGTTAGAGCCGCTAGGGAAGTGGTGGCTCAGTGGTCAAGACGTCGGCTCGGAAGGTTATGAGTTCAAATCCCAGCACTGCCAAGCTGCCACCGTTGGGCCCTTGGGCAAGGCCCTTAACCCTCAACTGCTCAGTGGAGATAATTGCTAAATGAGATAATTGTAAGTCACTCTGGGTAAGGGCGTCTGCCAAATGCTGTACTGTACTGACAGAAAAGAGCTTCTCGTGGAGGGTCTTTATAATGCAGGGGGGAAAAAGCACTAGACTTCTGAGAAAGACAAAAAGCGGTATATTTCCGAGAAAAGACACTTCCATAAAATCTCTTACACTGTCACTATATATCACTTTTATAAGATGAAAGACAGACTAGATGTGAGAAAATTCTGGATGCAGAGTCAAAAAAAAAGAAGGAAGGATGCATTTAAAATGTATTTTAAGCAGCATTTTGAAAAAGTCTGTGGTAAAGTAACTGTCTGGTCATACACTATGACAATCCCTGACAAGAGTAACAACCCTACTGTACATTGTAGAAATGTCATCCAGTATCCATCCGTCAGTCCATTTTCTGTGCCGCTTATACTACACAGGGTCGTGAGGGAGCCTGGAGCCGGGGACACACTGAACCGGGGGCCAACCCATCAGAGGGCACCATCACACACACACTACGGACAATTTGGAAATGCCAATCAAATGCCTAAATCACCACCATTGAAGTGCTGCTATTAAAGTGAACAACTTTCTACTGTTTTGGTTGAGAATTATTTTGGGGTTAAGTTTTTTTTTTACTGCCGTTTGTGTGTGTGCAAATTTTCTTTTGTGAATAAAGGCTTATTTCCTTATTGTTTCGCGTATTAATCCCACGTATGGGAACTTTTTATTTTGGTTATTTCGGTTGTTATGAATGAAAAAGGGATCTTTATTTTCTCATGTTTATTGCATGAACTGGAAATAATAATCTTCCCTTTTGAGAATTTTGAGTAGCCAATTTTGAGTTTTGTTCCGCTGAGTGATGTCCACATTATAAATTATAACTGATGTTATTTAGACTGTTTTTTCTCCCCTCTCCACTCTTTATTCTACAGCTTGTCTAACATACATATTTACATACATACTGAATAGAGATGTACACGCACAACACAACCTCACATCTACACTTCACATAAATCACATGCAATACCTGTTTTGTTTGTTTTTGGCTTATTGTTTTGTTTGTCCTGTATTTATGTTGTAAAACTCTCATACTTTGCTCTAATAAAAAAAAATTAAATTAAAAAATGTTTAACTCTGAAGGTGCGAGTCAAACATGCTAACCACTAAGCCACCATTCCCTGACATAATGCTGATGTAATCGCTAGCTATTGTGTGGCTGAACGATGGTGTTCGACAGATCTGGTTCTACCTCTGCCCCAAAGGTGGTAATGAGTGTAAAATGACACTTGGTTCAATTTTAAAAAGGATGCCTTGTCGAAAAATGACTTCTTGTCAAAGTTGGAAAGTGTTCGTTTCAAAATGTGAACCGTTTTTCAGCTCCTATGAAAAGGATTTCGGTTGTAAATTCAAGCACACTTTTGAGAACCCTGCCCGTGGTGATACAAAAGATAAGCAGCTGCTGCTGCTAATAATTAATTGTCCGTGCGACAACGGCATGCTGTTAATTTCGAGTTTCGTGCGTCTGTCCGATGCAAGCGTGAAGGCAGTAAAAGTTTGGCCCTGTGAAACAGAAGCGCGGTTAAGTCAAATAAAGGACAAAGTGGCACACGGCACACTCGTAAACTAATAGGAGTCTTGTAAAAAGATACTTTGCTGTATTAGCTGATGCTGCTCAGGAGGATGAAATATAGTCCAGGTGGCTGGGGAGCGTACAGTAAGACCCTGTCACTTCCTCCCGGCTTTCAGCCTAACTGCACTGCTGCCTTTATTGATTGCATTATAAATTTGCCTACTTTTTCACACCGCTTGCGTCATTATCCAGCCACAACACTCGACGCCCACTGACACCATTGTGTATAACTAAATAATTTTTTCATTTATTTTTTTTTTTAAACACCACCTTAACTCTGAGGAAAGTTTTTCGGCACTTCAGGCCCAGCAGGGAGTAGATGTCGAATAAAATCTGTGACCAATGCAGAATGAGAGCATTGTGATGAAATTCAAGCTGAGCTCCTGAGCTGCTTCATGAGAAGCTTATGTGCTTATGGGCTGTTAGTCCTAGGATATAAGGAACCAAATCTGTCTGGCATTAAACTAATCTCACACACTCATACGCCTACACTTTAAGACATTTAATAAGAAGTTTCTCATCTAGCAGCCCGTGATTACAGTTCATAATGAATATTTCACACACAGGAGATTGCCAAAGACATGAAGATTCATATTAAAGATGTGAGGGGAAGGATATCAGTGTTTAAACGGTATTAAAGGATTGCAATCAATCAGCTGAAAATGATTAGATCGGTCTGTACCTTGGCTTTTTACGAAACTCTTAAAAGTACAACATTAAACAGCTGCCTGCAAAGCAATTAAAAAAAAATGTGTGTATACGTGTGTGAATATGCAATGACCCTCTTTACCATCCCTGTGTATAGGGACATCGCTTTTAAATACATTATTTTATGTCTTCCTAAGTTTGAGAGGACCACCTGCAAAGTCTTCATAAGCATGACGCATGGAGGAGAATTTGGCACCATCCGTCTTGCTCTCAACCCGGACTAGTTCCCCTGCTGATGAACTGCATCTGAACATCGTGATGCTACCACCAGCATGCTTCGCTGAGAGGATGGGGCTCTCGGGCTGATTAACAGTGTTGCGTTTCCGCTAAATGAAACCCATAGTTACACTTTGGTCTCATCAGACCAGAGAATCTTTCCCCATGCTTGCTCGGTCTACAAACGTAACCCCCCCTCCAAATAATGTCTTTCTTCTGACTACTCTTCGATCAAGACCAGATTTATGAAGTGTCTGTCCTATGAACAGCTTCTTCTATCTGACTTGTGGATCTCGCAATCCCTTTCAGAGTATGTCCATCCAAAATATTCACCTTTAGCTAGAATAAAAGTGAAAACGAGTGAAAACACAGTATCTGACATTAAACTGAAGGAGATTAAACTGAAGACTCGATAGGAACGCCCACTACATAGCAGCAAAGAGCACTCTGAGGGATACATGGAGGGTGAAAAATCCTTGCCAATGTGAAGGCAATGTTAGGATGAGTCAGATACACTCTACAAATTGTCCATGGCCTTATGTAGGTTTTACACATTGACAATGTGTATGTTGCTACAGTAAATTAAGTTAGTAAGCCATTATTTACCACTGGTAATCCATTATGTACCATTGGTATGCCATTATTTACCTATTTACATTTTGCTGAACTTACATATTTTACTTACGTACTTCATTCTGGGCCCCAATTTTAATTCATTACATTGATTGTTTTCAATGTTTCTTTCCAAAGCTGTTTTGTCCAAATTTTTTGTAATCAGTGTCGGTGACAAGTTGAGAGATGGGCTATACAGTCAGAGATGGGCTATACACATGCTTTAAGGCTCCTCATTCAGAGTCTATAAACTACCCGTGTGTAGTTCATGCCTCTGTAGTTGCCAGATTTTTCTTAAGTAAAAGAGTTTTTCATGAAAAACAGGTTGCTGTTGTTTTTTTTTACCCTTTAAACCGCCAAAAACCTGGGATAGAAATTGCAAACTGAAAAAGCAAATCTCTATTTCTATCCCTTTGCTGTCTAATGTAATACAATATGCTTTTACTATTAATTAATAGTGTAATAAAAACATGTTTCACAAATGTTTATAACTGCTCTTAGCATCCCATATTTAGCAGGTTTTAAGTAATCCGGCTCGAAAGACATGCCGAGACTGTCGTCTGTGGTAATCACACATGAGCTATAGATGCAGTAGATATAGAAGACGTTGCAAAGCACTGATGGATTCCTTTAAGCACACTAAACAAATGGGCAGTACTCGTACCGAGATGTACTGATACTGGGGTCCTGATGCTGACTTTGGCATGTGCAACACACTACCTCACCATGTATATCCCCGGGTCTACGGAGTTAATCCATAAACTGGCATTCAGCACCAGCCAAACAGAGGGGGGCCAGCGAACACTGCTCTTCCCAAACAGTCCCATCAAGGTCATGTTGAATACAGCATGTTTTGGCTCACACACTCCCCTCCAGTCCATCTCCATGCTCTCAATCAGCTCGCTACACACACACACAGTGTGCATACAGAGTAATCCACTGCACTAGAGCTCATACATATGCAATCCCATTAAGATCCAAAGTAGTAGAGTTCCAGTGACAAAAAGGCGGCGGCCTTATCGCAGCATGCACTCGGGGCTCACGCAATGCTTTCTATACTATTTAGCAGCAGAGACAGTGCCAGTTTATTCCGCGGTAAACAATCATGTACTAAAAAGTCCTCATTCTGAGATAGAAAGAAACTACCAGGCATGGATATACAGGACATGACAGTCACGGGTACGTCTCTTTCTAGGGAAGCTCCGCTTATGCGATTATTCACAATAGAGCACACCAGTCTGCTCACTTAATTCCATATAAAAACAACAACCTCTGCCTTACCAATCGCATAAGTGCAGCATAAAATTGAATCATTTGTCATTCATGATGCTGTCTATTAAGAGTGAAATCGCAGGCATGTTAATCCTATAATACAATAAATTGCTGTGTAACAGGATTGCCAGTGGTACACAATGAACACCTGTGCGGGACTTCAGCAGAGCACAGACACACAACAGGAAGGTACGAGAGTGAGAAAATGACGGTCAGATGCAAAAGACGAGAAGGGTTCAAAATCCTCAGAGGAAGACTGCGCATCGCTATGGCAACGACAGACATGGTGGTGGCGTAATTGCTTCATGTGATTCTATATCTTACTTCCTGAAAGTAAAAAAATAAAAAAAGGCTGAAAGCTGACCTTCCGACTGCATCCGGCTTCAAATGGCGGCAAAAAAATAAAAGTAATCCTGCTGCCTTTGCACGACACACTCATTAAAAGAAGAACATAGTCAGAGCATAAAACAGAGACGTGCCTGCTGCTAGAACAGGTCAAACTCATTGGAAATGCAAGTCTGTCCACAGAAAATAAGCATGGCCTCTGTGTATGACAAACAGCTTTTCTCCATGCTCACTGGGGCTGGAGCTGAAAGGGCAAATGGGACGGGGCTGACAAAATAAAAAATAATAAATAAATACAATTTTAGATATATATTTAAACGAGTCAATAACACAAACCTGGGATGTCAGAACTGTTGGAAAAATATTCAAATTTTCTACATATTTATATATTCGAAGGCAAAAATCTGCATAGGCATGAGGAAAATAAATCTTAAATGTGTTACAGTCGTCTCAAGAATGCATTCTGTAGCTGTCCAATTCTAACCTTAATTACAGGAAATGTTTAGGATTTAAGTGTGTTTGAATATTACTTAACTTTAGACTACCAGACTGAATGAACATCAGTTGTACAGGTTTGGTTTCCTTAAGCAAAGTTTTATATATATATATATATATATATATATATATATATATATATATATATATATATATAGGCTCCAGGTTCCCCCGTGACCCTGAAAAGGAGTAAGCGGTTGAAGATGGATGGATATATATACATATGTGCTCAGACAAATGTTTTCTTATTGCTTCAGTTCAGCTCAATTTCTCACTCCTGGAGGAAAAACAAAACAAAAAAAATGTATCAAGTGCAAAATGGAAGAATATTAACCCTTTAATGATCTTAACAACAAAATCATTGGTCAGAAAATTAGCAAGAATTAAACAAATAAATAAAGTATGTTAGTATGGGATAGCGTTTCTCTTTGATTTCTTTAAATGTTTAACTTGGACAACTTTTTTCTTTATTTAATTAATTTATTTTTATTTTCATTGTGCACATGCAGACGTGTGTTAGTTTGAATTTTACATCAAACATGTGACTCGTTATCATGATTTTACCTTTGCATACAAGAAGACTCTATAAGTGAATTTCCCTGTTTCTAGCTTTCCCCCAAAAAATAATCACTGATGCAAAGGTAAAACAACAAAATGGTGGCATAAGAGCTCTCAAGAGTGCATTCTTGCTCATTTTCTGACCAATGCTTTGTTGTTAAGACCATTAAAAACTTCATATTTTGCCAGTTTGGGCTTGGCCCACTTCTTTTGCCCAGGATTGTACGTGTATTAGGTGACCTGGGATCAAAATCCTCCATATTTAACAGGAATATTGTAATCAGTGCCATTTTCAATACAATTAGGCTTAGATTAGATTCCGCCAATCAAAAGTTGCTCAAATTAAGAAAGCAATTAAAATGTAAGCATTATAGTATTTATGACCTTTGTTTATTCGCAAGCACCACACGGATCACCAGGCCAGAAGGTGTAGGGAAAACGTCTCCTGTAAGATTTGTAAAATCTGAACGGTGCTTTTTTTAATGTTTGTTTTGCATTTAAATTGCAATTATGAAATTACAATTACTAAATCACAGCAATTAATATTCCAATTAGTACTGAGACGAATACATTGACATTATGAACCCTATTGTTTCTCATAACAATGGGCGGGAATATTTACAGTAATATTTATCATTACAATAAGTCTAATAAGGTGAAGCAGTGAAGATAGCGCCTATATAAATTCCATTATAACTGCTTTTCTGTCCCTCGGCTCCACAGCAGAGGGCAATGTCTCCCCCTATTGATTGCTTGAAAATAATGGCATGTTTGTGAGGGACAGAGGGGACGTGTAGGAGGAAGAACACGATCAGTGTGCTGCTCACCTGCAGCCTCCGTGTCACTGACTGGAGACGAGGAAACTGACCTCCCTGAAAAGGACAAGCGGCTGATTGATCTCAGTCAGTGCTCTCCCACAACGCTCACACACTCCTGCGCACGGACACACCTTGTCATAATTGTGTAAACTGGAATTAAGTTCATATTTCTTTCTGGCAACCCAGCAAATTAAGACAGCATGGGGAGGGGACAAAAAAAATAAGCGATAAGAGATAGCAGCTGAAGAATTGTGATCGTGCCAATCGTGAAGAACCTGCAGTCAGCTCTTCATGAAGGACTCCGTGAATATGAAGAGACGTGAAAAGCGTACAGTGTCCTGCGGTGTCATAAAGCTGCTGTCTAAATAAATTAAATGATCGCACACCCGTCTTCATGAGCGCAGATAACACAGCATCAGACACTCGTTCACCCTCAAGCACAGAGAATAACTCGGAGAGCACACAGTGAGTGAGAAAGCTTATCAGTTCAGCAGAGTTTATGCATGGCTTAGACCTAATCTTCTGCCTCTCAGATTACTGCGTCACAAGAGCTTCTGCTCGCCTAAGGAGGGGGGGGGGACAAATAAAAAAAAAAAACACCAAGGTACCTAAGAATAAACCTAAGACACATAAGTGTTTGAATACGCAAAATAATCAAAAGAACGTTTCAGCGGACAAATAAACAGTAAAGAAACTCAGGAAAGGCCATGAGCTAGCTTTTCAGACTTGCCTTTACACCTGAAACTGCATTTATCATCAATCTGACCGTGAGATTTTATCCTCGCCAAACTGACAGTTAGCACATGAGACCAGACGAACAACGCTTGCGTCATTGACGCTTTCATGAGGTGTCAATATTTTGTCAATATAGGATGACCCTTACATAATTATGACCTGATGTTTCATTAATAAATTAGTAAAACACATGTTTCATTAGCAAATGTTGCCAAACATGCCAGATTCTCTCATTTACTCACCACTAACTACTTCAAACAAGATGTGATTCCAGGATCCTTGTTAAAATCCAGTGATTATACACTGACCATCTGCTTTAATAGGATCACCTGTACACCTCCTCATTAACCCAACTATCCAATCAGCCAATCATGCGGCAGCTACACAGTACAGGTCAAGAGCTTCAGTTACTGCTCACATCAAACATCAGAATGGGAGGAAAAGTGTGATCTCTGGGACTTTAACTGTGGCATTTAGGTTTGATATCAGATGGGCTGGCTTGAGCAGTTCAGAAGCTGCTGATCTCCTGGGATTTTCCACACACAACATTCTCTAGAGTTTATACAGAATGGAGCGAAAAAACAAACAACTCTGAGTGATAGTTCTGTGGGTGGAAACAACTTGTTGATAAGTGAGGTCAGAGGACAATGACCAGTCTTCCTCTCTCCTCTGGAAAATAAAATGCATGCCAGTAGGTGTATTGATGTGTCTAAATTGCCCCTAGGTATGAAAGAGTATGATTGGATATGATTCAAGCCATATTTCCACCTCTCACTAACATCAGGTCAGAATCTGGATCCTCAGTGATGAATGAATGAATCCAGTGCACAGAAGCACTTATACACAGAAGTGTAGCGAGCCAATCAGACTGCAACATGGATTCTGAAGGTTGTGGCCAGAAAAGCGTACACCACACTACTCTGTATCCAGTGGTCAAGGCATTCTGTGGCTGACACAAACTTGTGTACTGACACTAATACTAACGCTACAGTATCTGTTATTAAAACACAAATGATTCTACATGTATAAGATACAAGCAGGCTGATTGGTCTGATGTGTTGACACTTGCTTGGTTACTAAAGACACACCGTGTCCTCCACTAATATTGACACCCTTGGTAAATAAGAACCAAGAAGGCTGTGAAAAATGGTCCTTATTGTTGAACCTTTTGATCTTTTGTTTTAAAAAAAAAAAAAAAAAAAATCACAAAAGTACTCTGCTCTCATGGATATCAAACAAAACACAGGTTTATACAAAAAAAAATCTTTGTTAAATATAGGTGTGCAACAATTATTGGCACCCTTTTAGTCAATACTTTGTGCTACCTCCCTTTGCCAAGATAACAGCTCTGAGTCTTCTCCTATAATGCCTGATGAGAGAATACATGGCAAGGGATCTGTACGGGGCCTATAAAAAAAATCTTTTTTAAAGTTCACCACAGTGCTACATCCACTTCAGTTTTTACAGTGGAACGAATCGTCAGCCTACAGCACCAGCTTCATAAGTGAAAAGCGTTTCATGAATTCATGCCCAACTCTATTCACACTAATCCCACCTCATCAACTCAGTGTCCTAGGTTATTTGATTTGTTACAATAAAAAAAAAAAAAAAAGACGTTTTATTTGAAATGTGCTCTGCAGCAGCACAGCGTGAAATGATGATTCGATTTTACTGGACCATATCACAAGCCCATACCATTCTGCAGGAGTATGCTGAGAATATCTTAAAAGGTGCATGGGTTACTGGGTCTCTAGAAATAAAAATAAATATGCAAATATGCGCAAACATTTTTGCTGTTAGAGGAGGTGGAAATTTTGTCATGGCAGAAATAGTTTTTTTTTTTTTTTTTTTAATAAGTAATAGTGCAGTGTGTTCCAGCAGATCTTCAATGCTACATCCAAAATGACAACAGTAATAAATATGAAAAGTGTACAATTCTTATTAACCTGTGGCAGCACACTGTTTTGATGTACTATTTAGTCAAGTAGAGTGCAACTTTGGAAGGAGTCCATGAATATTCTGACAAGCCCTAGATATCCTGTTACACCATCTTTAGAACTGATGGAGAGAAAAAGATCTAAGAAAACTGATTTAATTAAAAATAGGGATTACAGGGCGAGTATGTCTCTACACTAATAATAATTGAATCTGAAGGAAATACAGTGTAAATAAACGAAACTAATTTATTCACGTATGGATTTCCAACAGCAGGCAACCTGACTAACCACAATACTTTCTTCAAACACTGACCTATCAGCAACAGCAGCTTATTTAGATAACGGGAACAAGATTCGACTGTTTTCAGCAAAACAAACATGCTTTAAAAATGGCAATAAAATGTTAAATCAGCAACCAATCGTTAGTGTACTCTCAAATCTGGAGTTTATTCCACCCACTATAATTTTCGGCAATGTTTAGAAATGTTCCTAAGATTTATTAAACATTTCAAAACAATATGCATCTTCAAAGACACATCCCCATTCCAGTGGGGCTGCAACTAATGTTTATTTTCATAATCAATTAGCTGGCCGATAATTTTTCCGATTAATTGGATGGGCGGGGCTATCTATCTATTATATATATTATATTAATTAGTTGGTCGGCACGCGACCCGGGGTACATTTATGCATTACATTACTTCTGTTCCGACAAACACGCTTCGGAGAGTAAATGCTGAAGTAGTGTCCCAAATGAAGTACTATACACTTATACTATGCACTCTACCATATAGTGTAGGAATTTTAGAAAGGTAATACCATCTCAAATATATCACTAGCGCTTTTTTTTTTACTAACTGGAAGTATAAGCCGCTTCCTAGTCAACAGTGCATGAGGTCATACTCATGTAATCCGACGCCGCTAGATTTAGTCTCATACCCAGTGTCACCAACAATTACTTTTTCTTCAGTTTAATGTTTATGTTACCATTACCTTTTATTCCTAACATGACCTCAGTCAGCATCAGACGGAGGCGAAATCGTCACGTGACTGAAGAAGAAAGTGTGCGACCTACAAGTCCTCAAAAGCAGGGGTACATTTTATATTAAACACTGCAGAGAAGATCTAACTTTATAAAGTAAAGATTGTGTAGCACGAGCACGACAGTGGTGCTATAAATCGATCGACAATAGCCTCACTTGTCTGATTAAAAAGAGTTCACATTTTAATGCAGCATTCTCAAACATAGCCACACCTCAGCCAGTACAAGAAAACATACAGGTGAAAATGTCAGCTGCTTACCGAGGTCTGTATTAGGTCCAGCCAGAAGCTGTCTGAACTTGTCTAGTCTGGAAGCCTCTCTCTCAGTCATGGCAAGAGTTCCTGAAGTGTTCTGATCAGCCATGCGGGCCACCAGGGGGATGACCGGCCTGTGAGGGAGTGACTGTTGCCTGTACAGTGCTGCCCGCTCGCCACTCATCTCTGTACCAGGTAAAGAACAAAACAAAAAGCATGTGTTAATAACCATGTAGGAAACGAGTCCACTTTCCTACGACAGTTCAGCAAAAAGCACACTGATTAGAAAGAGATCAGAAGCAGAACTGCACCATCACAACCAGCACTGACAGAAGAAATATGATATTATATCATTACACACAGATACAAAAACTATTACATTCCCAAAACTCTCAATAGGCATCAAGAGGACCTCTTAATCATTTTGTTTGATATTTAATGAGAATATGAGCAGCATTAAAAACCTTTATATAGTCCTCAAGACCTTGGCTCTACACTGAGCAACATCAGGAGTTAATCAATGCCATGGATCTTGATACTCGTTCCCGTTATAGGCATTTAAGCATAATAAATAAGCCACTCAAGCGTCTTTTCACTCATTCACTTTAGTTAACTGCACATTTTCTTATTCGAACCCATTTAAAATTACAAGGTCAGATAGGATTTTCAACCGATTTCCCAAACAAATAGCCATCATTTTAAGCACCACTCTTTAAAAACGCTGTGTACAGTGGTAATTTCCCAATTCGGTTTGAAGGAAGGAACAATAAGCAGATCAGAGGCAAAGATGTATGCATTTTTGTCTTGTACCACTGTACGTGATGTGTATTTAAAAGAAACTCGCATGTCATATATTTAGAGATCACCAAGAACCAAAAGTGCATAGGCAGCATACTGTAATTGTATCATCTTTTTCTTATTATAATTGGCTCTCATAGAACGCTTTGTATGCGTTTTGTGAAATTTGGCACAGTGGTAGAGTACAGTCTCAACTTCCTACACACCAATTTTGGTGTTCGCCCAACAAGCACATCTGGACATACGCTTACAATTATAACACGGCACCGCAACATCATAGAACCGTGATCCCGCCTTCCTCCTACAAATTTTGTCCTATCGTCAGGAAATTTGGACCGCAGCATCGTAATTCCAGATTTTTGAAAGTAAATGAACAAATTTGATGACAAAGTCACTAACCTACACGTGAGGCCGTATTAACACACGAGTCTCACAAGAACAGGCTCTAAATCAGATTAGTTTGCTCAGATTTTAAGATTCTGTGGATACACTTAGATCACAGTTACACTGTGATTGTAATAAACATCATTTAGAGAATTGTGACTATAGAATACAGATTAATTTTCAGTGAATATATCCTAGGATCTTTTTTTTTTTTTTAAACAAAAAACAGGCAGTTCCACACATTCACCTAACAAAAGGATATCAAACAGTCATTTAGGAATGATAAATCAGTAATTCTGCAGCGCTCAGTGTGGCTTGAATGCCAAATAATGTTTACTTGAATGAGTACATGTGAAAGGATGTTTAGAGCAGAAGCTATTGTGCAGTTATAACCCTCACACTTCTGCATTATCATTTAATCTGCATGAGGAGCACTGGAAAACATATCGTGCATCACTGTTGACTTCACATGACAACACTGTGATGCAATCCTAGTGAGGAAAGAACCGGCAGAGTGGAAGTCCATGATCGCAGTCAACCGATCCCAAACAAAGCTGCAGGTAGGCAGTAGAGGAGCGGCAGTCTTTCTATGCCAGAGAGAGATCACAGCAGGAGGAGACAGTATGCGCCCTCATCTCCGTTGCGTGTCTCGATTAACACAGACACAACAGCAGGCATCCGAGTGCACATACACCAGACCTGTTGTTCTATCTGCCGTCTAACACATACACACATGATAGTTGATCAGAATGTGCAGAGATGTGGCCCGTCCTTTCCTTTTATGAAACAGACTCACAGCCTGTCACATTTAAATGACTTCTTTAAAAAGGTCAAACTTAACCACAGATGATACAACTCAAGCACGGGAAAACTTCAACCATCAGCCACTGGTCCAGTACCAACCATTCGGACTTTTCCACTGGTCCAGTACCAACCATTCGGACTTTTCCACTGGTCCAGTCCCAACTATTACGACTTTTCCACTGGTCCAGTACCAACCATTCAGACTTTTTCACTGGTCCATTATTAAACATTCCGACTTTTCCACTGGTCCAGTACCAAATGGTCCACTGGTCCAGTACAAACCATTCCGACTTTTCCACTAGTCCAGTATTAACCATTCAGACTTTTCCACTGGTCCAGTCCCAACCATTCCGACTGGTCCACTGGTCCAGTACCAACCATTCCGACTGGTCCACTGGTCCAGAGCTGCCCTTTAGGACCACTCGGAATGGCTGGTGCTGGACCATTCCGACTGGTAATTTGGTCCAGCACCAGCCATTCCGAGTGGTCCATTGGTCCAGTACCAACCATTCCGACTAGTCCATTGGTCCTGTACCAATGCATTCAGTGTTCCAGTTCATCTGAAGGGTGTTCAGTGGGGTTGGATGGGCCAAGACCAAATTAGGGAGAAAATGGGGTGAAAAATAAAATAACAGTAACTGAATTTTACTTTTAAAAATCACACAACATAATTTATTGGCAATCAAGCACAGACTTTTGGCCTGACTGTAAATGCATGAATGTAGAAGTATATAAGAAAATGAAGCTATGTAATAAATCTTGAGATCTCAGCAGAGCAGTACGGTGAAATATACAAACCCTTTGGTGATCCAATAGGTGCTTCACTGTGGGACTTCACCAGCCGGTTGTCACTGTGGTGGAGACGCTCCGAGCTAAAGGGCAGCTCTGTGGTGGTCTCCTCCCCCTCCAACCTCTCTTCTTCATCTTTGTCATGCCCCTCCTCTTTGTCTTTCTCCTCAGGTCCAGGAGGTTCCTCAAGCTGCTGCTGTCGTTGCTCCTGCTGCTTGCTGTGGTTCTCAATCACCTTGTTGGCAGTCTCCATCACTACCTCGATGTTGAGGTTCTGGGCAGCCATGGCGAGGAGCTCATCGTCATCGTCGCCCACATCCCAGGCATCGCTCGTGATGCTCTCAAACTCCTGGAAGGTGGTGGCTTTCTTCGGCTTTCCAGGCGTGCTCGTCACAGGAGGTTTGTTTCCAGCTTTGATCAAACTGAGAGAGAGAGAGCAGAAGAACTTCACATGACATGGCTTATGGCAAGAGAAGCTTACTTTGTAGTGGCAAAGAAAGATTCAAAACTGAGTTACCTCAAAGTGCAAGTCTAGATGTGAGCATGTGGTATTTCTAAAAACATTTCGACACTCATTGGATTTATCTTTACCCCAAAATGTATTTGAATTAGTTTTTGTGCCTCACATTTGCTTCTGTAGTTTTGCACTGAAGCTGTAAGACTATTACGTTAAAGTAATGGATATCTGTCTCACCTTTCCATCTACAGTAACAGATGGCATTGAGCTGTTTAATCTCAGTTTTGTAAAATAGCAGTGAAATTTCAAAGTTGAAGGTAGAAATACATCATCCATATTTAACTTCCATCTCTCAATAAGAAAATGAAACAATAAATAAAAGTGATGCCAGCTGTCCATTACAGTGTTACATTAGAGGGGTTTTTACATTTTAATAAACTCAAAGGTTCAAGGGATGGGAAATATGTTAGGAATGAAGCACAACTGGGTGTGCGGTTTCATGGAAATAACCAATGACTGGGTGTGGTGATGCGTCAACTCTGAACTAAACACCCCGATATTAACTTTCTTCCGAGAACACCATGTCCCAAAGTGTTCTACTCCTCTTGTACCACAGCAATTTACAAAGAATTACATTTTTACTTACTAAAGAACCACCATTTTTAATTCATTCCTGTTATAGCAGCTTTAACAGTCGTTCCGTCATAAGCCTAGATTTTTCTCCCACGAAGTTGATAAGACATTACACAGAAACTGAAAGCAAAGCCCTTCTGTCCTGAAGACTTTCCTGCGTCAAAGGAATGGCTTCACTGTTTGTCTATTCCAAAGCAATGACACTCGAGACTCCATCCAAAAGTGCTAAACAAACATCTCCTCGCTGAAAATGTCACCATAGCAACAGTTACACATATTTTAATCTGTTTATTTCACTTTGCTTGTATCTATCATTTGTAAGTAGCTTTGGATAAAAGCGTCTGCTAAATGAATAAATGTAAATGTTTATTTGGAGCATTCATCATACAAGTCCCTGTGTACGCTGGCACAATAGAAACAGTAATATAGCAGAACAAGCACATTAATTAGTTAATTCCAAATCACATATACTGTTGATAATATGACTTGAAAATACACTCTCAGTCGACTTTATTAGGAACACCTGTACAACTGCACATTCACGCAGGTATCAGCCAATCATGTGGCAGAAGTGCATAAAACCACGCATATATGAAACATCAGAATGAAGAAAAAAGTGATCGCTGTGACTTTAACCGTGGCATGGTTGGTGGGACCAGATGAGCTGTTTTGACTATTTCAGAAACTGCTGATCTCCTGGGATTCTCTCACACACACACACACACACACACACACACACACACCAGTGGCGAGATGGATCGGGAAACCCCTAATTATATATAGTATGAAATTGTGTTATATCAAACTGGTACCAAAACTTTCACGACCCCCATGCAGTACCTCCACGGACCCCCTAAGGGTCGCGGAACCCCTGTTGAAGACCTCCGCTCTAGAGCTTATACATAATGGTGTGAAAAACAAAAAAACTTCCTGTGTACACAGGGTCTGCAGGCTGAAACACCTTGTTGTTGAGAGAGATCAGAGGAGAATGACCAGACTGGTCTGAGCTGACTGGAAGGATATAGGAACTCAAATAATCACTCTTCATAGATGTACAGAATTAAAGCATCTCGGAACACACAAAACATCCTTGAGGAAGGTGGGCTACAACAGCTGAAGACCACATCAGGTTCCACTCCTCTCAGCGAAGAACAGGAAACCGAGGATATCATGTGACCAGACCTGACCAGGTGAAGAAATATTTTCTGTCCAGTTTGGCTTAGGCCATTATAGTTATACTCAGATTCCTGCTTCTGGCTGATGTGGAACCTGATGTGGTCTTCTGCTGTTGTAACCCATCCACCTCAAGGTTCGTTGTTTTGTGGATTCCCCTTCTTCTCTGTAAAGAATTAAAGATGTGTAGACTTGTTAGTTATATTAAGCCTCAAAGCTCCAATGTTAATGTAAAGAAGCCACGATCAGACACCAAACATGTCTTCTCTAACTGAATTGGTTTGGGAATTTTTATTTTTTTTTAATCTGATCTTATTTTTCTGTTTCTTCAGGTTTCTAAAAGAGAAAGCTAATAAAGCTCACTAGATGATTTAAGAAAAAAAAAATACCTTCAAGCCCATTTATCTTAATTTAGCCTTAAGCTACTACTATAAGATAATTCAAACGATCTTGGGAAATCTTTCTGTATCCAAATCCGGCTTTAAACTTCTTCACAACAGTATCTCGGACCTGCTTGGTGTGTTCCTTGTTCTTCATGATGCTCTCTGTGCTTTAAACGGACCTCTGAGTCTATCACAGAGCAGGTGC
>JAFFST010047594.1:226025-251012 GCA_022414735.1 Noturus placidus
CTGACCCCTCTGAAACTCCCGATACGTCTTACAATCGGGGGTGTCTTACTATCGGGGAAACACGGTATGAATTACACAAGACGAACTGGCCTGTTTTAGCAAAGGGCATTTATTTATTTATTTATTTATTTATTGGTATTACTTCATTACAAGTGAATGCATCACATTATTTCTATACACTGCAAGACATTTTGCTATGATGGTCTTAATAATGGACTTTCTGGTAGTGTGTAGGGCTTGGAAGAGGCCGAGTTTACAATGTGATGGTATTATTAAAGAACACGTGATAATATTGGACAGAATCGAGAGGTTAAAGCCATTGAGTGCACAAACGGTCAGATATGTAATGTTGGATCATTTTCCCTTATAAGTAAATGGCAGAGTATAATATTTTTGTCTCATTGGTTTAGTTAAGTTCTCTTGGTCTACTTTCAGGACGTGTGTGTGTGTGTGTGTGTGAGAGAGAGAGAAAATCTGATCATGTTTAAAATCTTTTTTATACGGAAATGTGGACAATTCTAAAGGGTTCACAAACTTTCAAGCACCACTGCAAATCTCCACACAAGTTCTAGAAGTGCAAATTATAAACAGCATGTAAGCTACAGTACAGGCATAGTGTTTTTATATATTAGATATGTGACAGTATGTGTTCGCAGGCTCTTCTTGTGTAGGAACTCGCATTTTATTTAGGTTTTTGTATCCCTCTTTTTTGTGCTTGAAGGCACATGATTTAGATGAGCAAATCCTTCACAAAATGCCCCACAGTGTATGTATTAGTATGATTAAAGGTTTTATCAACTGAATTAAGAGCCTGACAATTTAATTAGGAAATGCCATCCGATGGCTTAGTTAGATTAGTTTTGTTTGTTTGGTTTTTAATTCACTTTGAAAATGTTTTTCGGGAGATTTGGCAACCCGGTTGCGGATGAAATTTGAGCATGTGGTCACTAAAGATGCAGTCGAGACACCTGGAAAACTCCGGTGTGAACGTCTATCCGTCTCAGCTGTCCGTGTGTGATCAGATCACCCGAGGCGGATGATAATACAGAGGCTGAGCAGGGCCTGAGAGGAAGTATAGTGACTAATGTACTGTACCGGGATATATGAGTGTTGTTTATGAGCAGTCATTTCATCTGTGTGATGATTTGGGAATGTAAGTAGAATAACGTGCATCAAGCAGTGACCTTCGTCTGAATGCATTTCAAACTCTTTACACTCGAACCTCTCTACATTCACTTATACATAATGCTGGTAATGAGAAGAAATTGTTCTATCATATTTCAATAATGGGTCATCATGGATAATGGTCCTGCCAGTCCTCAAGGACCTTTTTAAGCTCGCATTGACCTCTGTAGTGCAAACTGTCATTTTACATGAAGCGCTAGTGTGAAAGGCACTCGCATTTCCCAGAACACTCCAGCTCCTTATCTTTGTTTGATCGTTTTCTCTAACCTACAATTTGATTAGCAAAATAGTCTGGCTTTTGAAGCTGATGCGCTCTTCCCGAACCACGAGTTCATTATTCAAATAATATTTTCCATCAATGTTAGTCATTGCCAGTACACTGGTGATGTCAGACTTGTTGGTTATTCAGCTCGGTGTTTAATACCTTTCTAGTTCTTTGTATTTGGCCAGACAAAGATGTCATTTGAACTTGTGTGGGGGAAGGGAAAAAAGATCAGCTCCACCAAAACCCAAAAGAAGATGAGATCTCGGTATAGTACGGAACTTCAGTGCATTTCATTTCAAGAGAACTCCAATACAAATAAAGCTGAGCATTATGGGGCTGTTTGTTGAAGTTGGGTAAGCTAGTACTCCCATGCTTAGCAGTGTGAGGCATGGGTTAACCTTGGAAAGTGATCCAGGATTTGGATCATCTGCATGATCTTATTAGTTGCTACAAGACTTGCTGTCCGCTTGCAATAAATCCTTCCTTTCCTACCCAATGGAGTATGATGAATAAAAGTAAGAGGCGTAGTTGCTGATTCACTTTAAGATTTTTAAGAAAACTCTGGTCCTTGTACATTTGCTTGAGTCATTTTCATGCATACCATGATGACTGTGTCAAAGTAACTACTACTGCTAAGGGAGGATTGGACTAACTAATCCAACTAAGGTCTGGAAAAATAGATCCAGCTTGTCACAATGTCTGTTTTAATGTGGCTGGAGTCCCCATCTTGCACGTGAAGCTCCTCCCAGAATATGTCGTGTAGAAAAAAGGGACTTTATTTGTGAAGGGTCGTTTCATGCTAACCCAATATTTGGCCAGGGATAACGCCATGCATTGGACGAACGACATGTGCGGCTGCTCAAACAAGACTCTCAGGGAAGGGCAATGTGTTATGTAAGCTCCCGTGATGTTCTTACGTGCACTGTCTGCATCTGCCTGCCACTCACGTGACGAGCCTGCTCGAGCTTGTATCTCGCCGGTGATGCAGCCCAAGCCTGGTCTTATATTTCTTACAAAACCGCAGCCCTGTTTAATGCTGCCAACAAAACCGACTTGTTTTCAAACCACTGCTGTAAACAAGGTTCTGCTGCCTATAAATATATTAGATCCGATTTTTTATTTTAGACCGTCAAATCCCTGGAGTTTCTTTAGAAAGATCATTAAATTGAGTGAGTGAATGTTTGCTCCCATGCGATGTGTAGCTAAGGCAAAAATTTCCATGTAATTAACATGTAATTAGCTTTTTTTTTTAAACGATGAAATCTGAGTTCTCAGAATCCCAATTTCTGTGCTGGAGTAATTAATGTGACCTTGAACATCGCTAGAAGAGAAGCTGTTTGGTTTTAAGAGCTATATTATCCCTTATGTCTGAGATCTTTGAATCACTGAGCACATCACTAATAATTAACATGCTTCTACATAACATTTATATGGGTGAAATATTTTGTGCCTCTGCCGCTCGGGTTGTCTGTCTGTTTGAGATTCTCGTTAGCGTGATATCTCCAGTAGTTAGGTTTTGTTGTTATTTAAAAATGGTTATTACTATATCTCTGAATTACATTTTGAAGTGGATCCGAACTGGGTCAAGGTCCGAGGCAAAGGACCGGTGTGGCTGCAGGTCTTCATTCCAGCCAAGCAGGATCCAGACCTGATTCCACTTGTGTAATCAGTTCATCTGCCACACCAGTCACACTGGCTGTTTGCGGATAAGATAGAAGACCTCTGGTCAGAGGTCTGTAATAAGTTTGCTTTAGTAGTTTTCTTCACTGAAGTCCGGCGCCTCCAGCATGTATTCATCCCTTAGTGACGAGTTCTCATTTTGCTGTGTTGTAACATCACATTTAACTATATTAAATTATAGAATTTTTTTCTGCTCATTTTGAAGTCTTTTTATAGTTAATAAATAAAAACAAATTTATATGTCCTTATAATACTTAAGTATTCCGTGCTCTGCGATGGATTGGCACCCGCCTTGTGCCCGATGCTTCCTGGGATAGGCTCCAGGTTCTCTGTGACCCTGAAAAGGAGTAAGCGGTAGAAGATGGATGAATGGACTCAAGTATTCCTTCACCCCTCAGAGTCAGTATTTAGGGTTACTGCATCGTCCTTTTGCAGCAGTTACAGATTCGATCATCTCGGCTGTGTCTGAGTGTTGCGCATTTTGATTTCGGCGTTTTCTCTTATTCCTCAATGCAATGGAGAACACTGGTGCGCAGCAGTTTTCAGGTCATGTCACAGACTGGGTTGTTGTTTTGTTCAAGCCATAACAGTAGTTTTTGCACACTGTATATTCTAAGGGCATGTCAGGCATACAAATTAGTAACAAGAAGGACTTGGCTTGCTGGTAGTGGAGACGTCCCTGTCAGTGCTGTTGGCATCAGTTTCTATTTGTTCTGTTAATGATCTGTTCCTGCCATAGACACACAGTAGCACATCAGGCCAGGAATCCCAGTCCAGGTCTCACAAGAAGTGTGATGAACAAAGCACATCATTAAATCTGCATGCCTTCATGTGGGAATTTAAATGTGACTAGGAATAGTGCATTGTGAACTTAAGGTTACTGACAGTAAATGATAATGAGGCTTAGGTCCAATGTGCATAGAACAAATGGCATGAATATGCTTTTAGTTTATCAGTGCTGGACATATTACAGCTTTTATCAGCTGGCACACTGGGCAAGTCAAAGCTCCCATGTAAATTCATTGTAACATCGAAATTTCATGACCGTCCTATAGCTGATAAGTGGAATATGATTGGAAATGAAAATCTCTTAATACACTCTTGTTTTAAGATAGTCTTTTCCATGCATTGTAAAGCAGCCTTTGTACACTTGCACAACCAGCCTAACATTTCATTACAAAACAATTAACAAACAGGTTGCTCATGTTCTCGTTGTCCGACGCCTGAATGTAAGAATGGAAGGTATGTTTGTATGTACACACATTTGGGTTCACTGGTGAGATGATTAGGATCTGTGTGTGAGATTAGAGATCCATTAAATTGAGGTTACAACTTCCTTGTGATCTTCCTTCGATAACGCAAGACATGAACCTGAGGTCAGGAACCTTTGTATGGATCATAACGTTCACTGTCTCTATTGATAGCGTTTAGCTGGAGTAATGGTATAATACTGCTACATCTTCAGATTCAGTATGTCCATCAGACAATTTTGAGTTTGTTCAAAATGACTGAAGAACACCCAAGAGGAAAAGCATTAGCTAGACTCCAGTGGAATGTCCAGCATTGTTATGTGGCATTTCCTTTCTTTCAGCATTGTTTACTGCCCTGATATGTCATGATTGCTGAAGACAGGATGTCGTAACTGAGAAAAGAGAGACATTATATAAAGAACAAGGGCAGTTTGTAAAAACAGTCAGACCATGCGAGTTGAATGTGAAAAGATATAAAATTATTCGAGATGATCTTTTTACCTTCCATGTTCAGGCTGTTAGACTGTGAGATACTCTTAATGTGCAGTTTGTGACCCTTTGTGATTTATATTTTTTATTGATTCTCATACACTTTTCAGAGTACAACAAAATATATCAATACAGAATCAACATTTTTACCCCAGTAACAGCCCCTCCCACCCCACCCTGGAAAGTTTACTTAGGATTCATTTATTTATGATTCATGTACATGTAATTCAATTACATATGTTGCGCATTATTTTTATAAATCTATACTGAATATAAGAAAAGAAATTAAAAGAAATAAAAAAAAAAAAAAGAGAGGAGAGGGGGGGGTTAAGATGGATAGTATTGACCGTCCACTTCTCCTTAATCTACCTCCAGGGTGCGTACATCCCTGTAGTAGGTAATAAACTGTTGCCATTTTCCCAAAAATGAATCTCCTCTACCTCTGATGTTATACTTGATTTTTTTTCCAGCTTCAAAAAGAACATTAGATCTTTAAGCCACACTGATCTAGAGGGGGGTTGCGGAGAGGTCCAAGACAACAATATTCTGCACCGAGCAAGCAACGATGCAAAGGCCACAACACTATCTTGTCTAAGGTCCAGAGGCTGACACTGAGATGAAACACCAAAGATGGCAATTAGAGGACAGACCTCCAAATTGATTCTAAGAATGTCAGACATAGTCCTAAAAAAGGAGTTCCAAAAGTTCTGTAGTTTGGGACAGAGTGCAAACATATGACTCAGGTTACACGGAGAGAGTTTACATTTCTCACACATGTCAGGAACATTGGGATATATTTTAGATAGTTTACTCCTAGAGAGGTGAGCTCTATGGACCACTTTAAATTGTATCAAGTCTAGCACAGGACGTGGTGGTCCGTATATTATCTAACACTCTGCCCCAGTAATCATCCTCAAGCTCCAGACCCAATTCCTCCTCCCAGGCACTAATGGTTTTAACATTGTAAGAATCGTCTTGAGACCAAATCGTTGCATATATCCGTGAAATAATGCCCCTTTTACGAGGATTCAGCTTGAACACCTCTTCCCATGCAGACTTTATAGGTAAGGAGGGAAACCTGGTGACTCTTTAAAGGAACAACTAGTGGCTCTATTATGCTGTAGGATTAAGCTGACATGCTTTAGGTCCATTTGTCCCATTAGAGTGAAGCTTCACTGCAAATCAGTACAAACGTCTTCTATCTTGTGACGAAGCATTTCTATCCTTTCTATTATTTATGTATGTATGTATTTATTTATTTTTCTTCACCAGAATCATTCTGTCTGATCCACAGGGCTCATGGGCTCACGTAATGGTTTGAGGAGTATGAAAATGATGTAGATCATATGCTATGAGCTTGATAGTCACGAGCTCTGAACTTGATTTGAACACTTGTGGGGCATTTTGTATGGACATGCTAAAAACGAGCTTTCCACCACCATCATCACCCCTCCAGTTAAGAGAAGATCAGTGCTGATCGCTCCAGTACAGTTCCAGAGACTTGTAATATCTATGACAAGGCACATTTCAAGCTGTTCTGGTGACTCATTGTGGCTCAACACCTTACTAAGAAACCATATTTGTAGTTATTTGTATTTCTTTAGTAATAATAATGTTTCATATCACCTTTCCAGAGCTGAAGGACACTTTACAATAGGAGTACATAAACCATGAACTAATAAACAGTAATGGTCAGATAAACAAGGAACAGTCATGGACAGACGCATGGTAAATCAGCGAAGACAATTACATAGCAGCGCATTACGACAAATCTCACTGAGGAAGTTTAGATTTAAACTCCGAGGTAGAAGTGATGCTGCGAAGAGTAAGAGGGCATGAGTTCCAGATTTTAGGTGCTACTGAGCTGAATGACCTGCGTCCCACAGTACAGAGGCGAGATCTGGGGCCAGAGAGTCTGGACCCGGACGACCTGAGTGAGTGAATCGGGCTGTAAGGGAGAAGCAGTTCACTGAGAGAGCGTGGTGCCAAACCTTGAAGTGACTTAAATGTAAGCAGGATGATTTAGTGTTTGATGCGAAACGAAAGCAGTAAGCAGGGACGTTCAGACATGATGGCAGTAATGAGAGCTGAGTGCTTGGTATGTGTAAGAAATTCTCACAGTGGAAGTTTGAATATATGGCAATAGAGTTAGCAGGTAAGCCAACGGAGAGTGCATTGCAATAGTCAAGACATGAGGATATAAATGCGTGAACCAGTGTTTTGAGGCTAATGAAGTGACGATGACGAACAATGTGACAAAGGTGAGAGAAGGCAATTATAGACGCAGGGTTAAGCTTTTAGGCTTCAAATGTGATTAAAAGTCATTTAAATTGCCACCCGTCTGTTTGTCTGTGCTCATACACTCTTGAAGAGATTTTTGTGGGTCAGCAGCCATGATGTTGATGGTGGATTGTGCAGTTTTTGGAGGAACGATTGTGATCACTAACAGAATGCCCAAGCTCACAGTCCCTTTCAGTTTAGCATTAGTTCACAGTACCGTGTTCAACATCATGCACCATCATGCCATTACTGGTGTTATGACAAAGAGGGAATGTGAACAAGAGCTCTACTCTCTTTCAGAACAAGCCTGGCCTGCTTTACATTGAGTAAGAAGATTCATTTAAGATTTCATAGTGTATATTTTTAATTAGGGCTGCACCATTATGGCCAAAATGATAATGCCGATTATTTGGATCAGTATTGAGTTCTCGATTATTTATCATGATTATTAATTAATTTTAGTGAAATTTTTTATTGCATTTTAAGATTTATTAAGTTTTCTCATGCCACAATAAAACACACAAGTAGGCATGAGAGAACTTGAGCTGGACAATTATGAAAGAATTTAGGAACGCATTGTGAGCCATGACAAATTAATTTACCTTCTAAATTGAATATTTTCAGTTCATTTTACAGACCTTTATGAAAAAAAAAACCACCGTTAACCTGATCCACCTTGTACACAAATGCAATAAACCTCACTGTTCAGTGTTTGAAGTCTGCTCTTCTTAAATAAATTTAAAGCTACACTATTAGACCTGTTCCACTGTCATGGTTCTGGGCTGGAGTCAGTTCTCGAACCGCTCTGTGTATATTGTGTGTGTATATATCTGAATAATCTCATATAGGATGTGATTGGGTGAGTTCATTAACCCGCCTTTTTTTTTTTAATCAGTTTTAGATCGGTTCCCCCAGTACAGTGTTGCCATATCTGCTGATAATATTGTGTTTTAGGGGATTAAATCAAAACATGGAAACTGGAGTTGAATTTTCCAGTGATATCTGGCAACCGTGAGTTTAAAAGGAGTGAATTAGAGTTAGTGAATAGAGAGCTGCAGTGTACTGCATGTTTAGGAATTATTTAATAAAGAAGTTTTAATTAAACCCACCTTGTAGCGTTAACATTGTTATTAATTTACCCCTCGCGAAAGCCGCTGTGTCTACACGAGCTGGTGAAAGTTCAGGTCATTTTGCGTGATCGATAAAAGATGGCGGTTTTTGAGATTGGGAAATTGTGAGAAGCAGATGATGTACAGCACTACTCTCGTCAACATAAAGGCTTCTCTGCAGTATTTACACACTTGTTCAGTTGACGCTCGCAACGGTGCGAATAAATATTTATTCAGTCGCACAAAGTAATAATAATAATAATAATAATAATAATAATAATAATCTTTGTTTTATAAAGTACTTTTCAGTCACAAATGCGAGTGAAATGGTTGCACTGTAGAGCCCTGAGTTTATCTGCAAAGTTTTTTCCTGTTCGACATGATGACGTTTAATGTCCCTGACAACCTTTGTAGCGCCATTTAGCATCGTGCTAGTGTCATGATTTCCCCTCACAAAGCGAAGCTAGCAGCTCGAGCGCTAAAATGCTAATTCTGTTTTGGCATTACAAAATGACGTCATTCCTGCGCCACTCTGTGATTGGCTATAGTGTAGGAAGCACTTGATTTGATCTGCAGAGTTTTCTATGAGCAGAGGACGAACTTTAAACGTTAATATCGCAGTCGATCATGTTCATTTAATCGTGGGGAAGTCAAAATCGTAATCGCAATCGATGTCCGATTAATTTTGCAGCCCTATTTTAAATATATCAGGGCTAGATCAGATCCTCTCATATGTGTATGTATATATTTTGTAACCGGTGCAGAAACAAATCAGCAAGAGGTCTGTTTAAACAATCACTAGCTTGTCCTTTCACAGGGAGGGAACATCAGTGTTTTAGTTACTAAACTATCTGGATTGTGTTACTCAGTGATTAACAAATCCCTTTTTGTCAGTCAAGTCCAAAGCTTGAGTTTGAAAATGTGTGTTTTTTTAAAAAAAAAAAAAAAGATTATAATGTTTTACTTTTATTTTCTTTTAGCAGGCGGCCACTATGTGCCAGTGTGTGAGATCATATCCGTCCAGGAGACGGAGGAAGATTGCCCGAGCACAGACGTAGGAAAGTGGCAGAAAGTTCCACAAAGTCTAGCTGAATCTAACCAGCACTCTTTCACAGGTATGTATGCTCCATGTTCTGTAATGAAGTGTTAAGGTATGTAGACTTTCACTGGGTTTTCCTTAAACGGGATAAACCCCCTTCGTGGTAAGAGGAATGTGTGTTATCTATCCAGGAATACACAGCTCAGCTGAAAGATTGCCATGTAATCGTGTGTTTATCGCACTGTACACGTTTAAACGTTTCTGACCTTCTGTCCGTAGTGTCCTATGTGGAGAGGACTCAGAAACACCGCTGGCGGTGCAGTGAAGTCACCCTCCATTGCACTGATAGGACACTGTGTCTGCAATGGGTCCAAGCCATCAGGGAGCAGCTCTCACTATTGAGTATGTCCTTAACATTCTTTTGTGCAGCTGACCTAGAATAGTGATCATGTCGACTTTCTTAAGTGTGTATAATTTTGTTTATTGGTTTCTGGAATTACTCTATATACACACATCTCACACTGATTTAGAAGAGTTTAAGTTGCACCACTTGGTCCATTTGAAATGGATTTACTGGAACGCTATCCTGGTTCGAAGTTAGGACTTGTTGAAAGTTAACTTTTAATGAAAGCTAGAAATGGCTTGCACCTGAGTCAATCATTTACAGTTTAGGTTTATATACGGTGAAGTGTTCTGAGCCTAGAGAAGACGACACCCTGGTTTAAGAAGTCTTCTATTATAAGATGGACGTAGGACCAGTGCAGGGGTAAATTATTTTCTGAGTCACATGCTGTATCTGAAACATGACTATTTTGTATTTTGAACTTTATTTCTCCGATATAATATGCCTTTTTGCTATAAACACACATATAGAATAACAGCAATGTAAGAGTGGATCGATTATAATATTTATGCATATTATTATTGTTTTTGTAAAATAATTATGCTAGATTTAGAATGCATAATTAAGTAGGGTTTAGGAAACTTGCATTCATTAATCCAGAATTCACAAATCATTCATTCAGGAACTTGGTCTCAGTTTGTCACCAATTGATAAAGTTGGTTTGTTTAAAAAAAAAAATTAAGTTTACTCTAGGCTGCAGATTGTTGTGTAGCAAATTAAGCCTGTTGTTTCTCCACGTCTCCTTATTTGCAGCTATCCGACCGAAGCGCTTGCTGGTCTACATAAATCCCTATGGAGGGAAACACCACGGGAAAAGGATTTATGAGCAGAAAGTAGCCCCAATTTTTTCCCGTGCCTCCATTTCCACCGATGTGATTGGTGAGCCCATCAGCCGTCTACATTAACATTTGAATAAAAAATGAGCGTTCACATTCCGCAGAAAGATATTTGTGGGCAAATAGCCGTAACTGCCAAGTGTTCCGAAGGATATGATTTTGTTTACAGGTTTATCCATCAGGCAGGATAATGATAATGGGAGCTCTGATAGTTGGTAAACATGAGCAGATTATTAATCAGGATGGTCCCCCCCCCCCCCCCCCCCTACATAGGCTGAGAAATGGGGAATGGAATTCTAGTAGCACACAATCATATATAACTGTATAAGGCTTATTAAAGAAGTGTTTTTGTTTTTTTTTAAATCATGTTGGCATTTCGCAAACAATAGCAATAGAATTATTAGAGAAGCCAAGCTAGCTTTAATAAGCTCTATAGTCACCTACATGCTTTCTGTGGGTCATCTGTTTTTAGGACACATGTATTTTACAATCTCTTGCCAGTCCTGACTAAGTCTTATACTGAAATGTAGTTGAGTTTAGTTTTTTTGTTGTAGCAGCTTCGATTTAACACTTGATGTAGCTGGGTTAATTGTTACCCATCAAAACCACTTGTAGATAACGTCAGTGTCATTGCTGCCATTGCTCCTCGCTGCTCCGTTACCATAACTTTGCATTTGTTTCCATAGTTACAGAGCGGGCAAATCATGCCAGGGACCACTTGAAAACTGAGGCTGATTTAAAGAAATACGACGGGTGAGTTGCAGTTAGCCGAGAGCGCTGTGGGTATGTGGCAGCTTTTAATTTGCCCAGTGAGGAATGTGCCCTTCCACAGTGAAGACTAGATTATCATTTCAGTGCACATCAGTCTGCTGGCACTGCAGCATGGTTTGGCACCAGTGAGAACCTACGGAGTAAAACGAGCTTTGATGACCTCAATATGCAGCATTCATCAAAACAGTACAGAAGCCAAGTGACTCTGAGTGGAATTGCTGTTTCTGGATCAGGATTTTATTTCAGCACTTCAGAAAATAGCACTCAGTTAGCCTGGTCAAGGCTCTAAATTGCGACCGTTTTGGTGGCATATGCTCCCGGAAGTTAATCTGTGCGACCGTAAAATATATTTGGGCGCGTTTGTGTGAATGCAAGTAATTGCTGTGGTGCGACCCGTTTTCATTTCTCTACGAAACGTTCGCTAATTATGTGGATTTTTTTATCACAACATAATTCCCGTAGTTCCTTTTGTGTTACTCCAGAGTTTTGATGGCTTTATTATTATTATTATTATTATTATTATTATTATTATTATTATTATTATTACTATTATAAAATGTAGAAGGAAAAAAAGAGTGTCTGGTGTGTGTGTGTGTGTGTGTGTGTTTCGAGCACTTCTGGTTCTTCTTCCAGAAAATGTAACCCTTGTCCCTCATGTTGACTCTAGTAATCATTGTGTTGCTGTTGATTTCTATAGTAACATCTAACATGACTTGTATGGTGGATTCTCCTAATGCGTGTAAATGCTAATCTGGTGAGGAGCTTATTTTGCATTTAGTCTCCAGTGTCATAGTTTTGTAACACTCTCAGTTTTCAGATGAGAGACAGGAATTCAGTTTCTTTCTATTTTCTTTTTTTTTGCCGGTCATTCCCCAATATATAAACTATATAAATGGATAAAGAGAATGATGTGACATTCTTTAATAAGTACGTTGTTTGGGCATTGTCGAATTGCTGTTATATGAGTAGGAAAACACTTTGGGACTGCATCATACTTCCATGTTGCTGATTAATTTCCTATAACAGTGCATCATGTCATTTAATTATCTGCTTAAATATTAGCAAAATTTTAAAAAAATAAAATGTTGATTTGATTGAATGAGCTGCTGGCAAATTTCACTCTATGTGCTTAAGGTCTCATAATCTCTTTAATAAACGAACATAAATGTATCTACATAACAAATAACATCCAAGCAGTACATGAAACTAAGCCCAGAAAAAAGAGCTCTCTCTCTGTAGCCAAGAAAAGTTAGACTGCTGGCGTGGTGTTCTGTATCTTAACTCATCAGTATCATTTATTCGGCAGGGTGGTTTGTGTTGGAGGAGACGGAATGTTCAGCGAAATCATCCACGGCCTCATCTCCCGTACGCAGTGTGACTCCGGCGTGGACCAGGACTGTTCAGACGAGCCTCTGATTCCTTGCAGCCTTCGTATCGGCATCATTCCTGCAGGTGAGTGCCCCAAGAGCAAAGAAAGGTGTCTGGAGAAAATAGCTTCTTTTATTTTTCTTGTTTTTCCTGTTACCCCACTACCTGGAGGCTGCTTTTTACAGCCTGCCCTGGAGGCATGAAGTATGCATTCGACTTGGCTATGTTCTACATCATCATAAATTCCACAGCTGTGATGTGCATTACCTGGAGAACAATAACAGATCATTATGGTATGCTGGTTTGCCAAAAAGCAGGCATTTTTCTAGCTACTACACACTAAGCCATAACTTAGCTCAAATGCAGGGGGATTCAACACACTACTTCTTACTTTAGTGGAAAAAGAAAGAGCGGTGCTTGTTTGTTTCCATTGTTGCTTTGCCATATTTTTGCTGAGTGCCCATTAGTGTTGATAACACTGTTTTAATGGGGAGTAATGAAATAGCCTTGGAGCTGTGCAGTGCTGTTCTCCAGAGTGTGGAAATGTACACAGCTTCAAATCATATTTTAAGATAAAGTTAGCAGTAGCCTCGCTTCATCAGTGTTTGTGGACTAATCTGTCCTGCTACAACTTGTTCTTCAGGTGCAAGAGTTTAAATAAACTGTATGTAGGTTCTGTACTAATGGAAGAGTGGCGTGTTGGTGCTGCCTCACAAATCCATGGTCCCGGGTTGGATCCTGAGCTTAGGTTACTGTCCGTGTGGAGTTCCACATGGGTTTACTCTGTGCTACCCTCTTTCTTCTCTCCATAAAATGCATCAGTGTAGTGGCATGACTAAATTGCCCCTAGATGTGAATGAGTGTGTGAACAGTACAGCCTGGTTTATTTATACTCGTGGCGTCCGCAATGACGTGAGGGAGCGCGCGTCAAAAATGACGTCATCGCGGAGTGGGCGGTCCAGCGCGTTGAGTGCGCGAGGCCTATTTCCGCGTGACAGTTTACACGCCATTTTTTGTAACTTGCTGCGCGGCGACGGATCCGGAAATGGATGACTTCGAGGCGACTCTTGCCGTTGGGTCCGATTGTACAAGCATGTCTGATCTATCCATGTAGGGACATAGACATAGCCTGATGGCACAAAAATTCATTGAAAGGGGTTTTTTTTTTTTTTTTAAAATAGTGATTTGGGTTCGCTTTGTACAAAATTCTGAAGGTATAACGCCAAAGCTGAAAGTTTTTTTTTTTCGGAGTCCCCATCTTTACATTCATCAGTATCTCATTCTTTTGTCTTTATACATAGACGTTTACACTGCTGGGTGAACATAGAGTGATCATTCCGTAATAACTTTCCTTTGTATCCATACATAAAGAGACACTGATGGGTGAACATAATCACCTGATTGTGTAAATGTGAGAAATGACATTTGCAAGAAGCTCCCACTTTTTGCTAATGTCTACAGTAATTGCTAACATTTACAAAATGAGCCTATAATAAAATAATTAATGAATGTAAAGGTCCATGTTTAATGATGATCTTAATGAAATATATATATATTTTTTAAGTCGAGGTTGTTCAATTTAGTTTTATACATGTTCTCATATTTATAGCTGTATTTTGTTGTAATGTGATGAGTGATAATCTCAAGATTTACTGGGTTTTATTTGATTCTTGTATGATTCTCTGCTCTTTTCATACTGTGGGTTTTAGTGAAGTTTACTGAAAACAGTCAACAACAAACAACAATTCCTCCTCAATATTGCCATGGTGGTTCCGACAAACTACTCCTCTCAGCTACTTCCTGTTGGTTTATAAGACGATTACTCAGTCACTGCCTTCTGTTTGAAAGAATATTACAACGCCAAGCACGTCAAGTATAAACGCCTCGTCCGCTTGGGGCTCAGTGGAGGCTCACAGTGCGGAGCCTGGCAGAAGTATAAACAAGGCTTACGCTGCAATTGACTAGAGTGACATCCTGTGTTTTTGTTCCTGCCTCATACCCAGTGTTCTCACCTCAACCCTGGATGAAGTAGTTTATGAAGATAAATGAATGAATGATTTAAACTGCTAATGGAAGAAAATAAATATAATGAGATGATCCTCACAGCTGGAGCTTGCTGTATTGATCATTTTGGTTTGGTTCTGACACAGATAATGTCTTTATGCCAAAGCAAAACCATTTTCTTAAGCTCTTTTTCATTCATCTATTAATTTTCCTTTTGCTTCTTCACACATTTTTTTTTATTTAAAAAATTTTTTTCTTCATGCATTCATTCATCTTTAGTTCTGGCTTAATCCCGGTCAGAGTCATGGTGGATCCGGAACCTCTCCGTGAAGCTGGAATACCCCCTGGATAGGATGCCAGTCTATCACAGTCCCTGCACACGTTCCTTATTTTTTCTTATTTTTTTATCGCGTCTTTCTTCTCCCTTTTCTCTACTCATTCTTCTTACCTTTTTTCACTTCTCTTCTTGCCCTCGCTCTTTCTTTCTTGATTGTTGAAAGAACCAGCCTGGTTGTATTCCAGACGGAGCAAGCTCTGTGCTTACCGCTGCTCTCACTGGGTTTTATATTAGCAATTTGAGACAGAAGAATTTCATTTACTGAGCAGAGTGAGAGAAGAGGGATGAAGCCTGAAATCTCATCTCTGTAAAAAGCAGTGCCTTGCTGCTAATAGTATTCTCCGCCATGCCTCTGTGAGTCAGCTAAATTGTTCTCAGCACAAAGAAGAGACAGTTTTGTTGTTGTTTTTTTGCTTACACAGAAGCGTGAATCGAAAAACCTCAGTCATATCTAACATTTTTTTTTCAGATTGCTAGGTTGATTGTGAGAAGGGAGAAGGTGTGAGAGGGACCAAGAAAGCGAGAGATTTGATTTTCATATTTTTACATGCAGGGAAATGGAGATTTAGATTTGTTTTTTGGCAAAGCCCTGACCTGTGAAATGTGTTTGTGAAACAGGTTCGACTGACTGCATATGCTATGCAACGGTCGGCTCTAATGACCCCGTGACCTCCGCTCTGCATGTCGTCGTGGGTGAGTGTGCACTTCTAAATAAAAATGTCATACAACCGGTAATCCAGGTGCATTACTTACATTTTTCTTCTAAAGGATATTTCCTCCAAAGGTCTGTCATTGCTGAGTGAGGGTGAGACGGAGATGTAGCCTACTAAACTGGATTAAGCTACATACCATGCATGTATACTTGTACCTTATATAACTGCAGAGTGGAGTTGTTAGATTGGGTCATACATCCCAGCAGCAAATGCTTGCAAGACAACAGTGTTAAAATGGTTTTATGGTGCGTCAACGTAGTGCAAGTGCAGACAATCTTAGATCTGTACTAGAATAAACATAGTAAAATCTTCCAGAAATCTTTTATATTTACTGGTACCAGTGCAGACAAAAGGAAGTTATTATTCTTTCATTCTTGATGCCATAGCTGTGACGTCTATAATTTGCGGAAATTATTTCCTTAAAAAGAAAAGATTTCATCTGTTTTTGTGTATATCGCATACTAAATTGTTTCAGAAATGAAAACGACGACAACCTGAGTAAACACAAAATACTGTTTGTAAATGATAGTTATTTACTGAAGCAAAAAGAAAATCATCCTGATTACTGCAAACACTGATCAATCAAATCATCACTTAAATAGAACTTTTTCAACAGCATGAAGTTGGTTAAAAGGTCTTACCCAGTAACGCACTATGCCAAAATTTAAAGAAATTCCAGAAATAATGATGAAGGTGATTGAAATACATCAGTCTGGGAAGGGTTACAACGCTATTTCAAAGGCTCTGGGACTGCAAAGAACCACAGTGAGAGCCATTATCTCTAAATTTAAAAACTCTGCACACTAGTGAACCTTCCCAGAAGTGGCTGACCTTCCAAGATTGCTCCACAGCAATGACTCATCCAGGAAGCAACAAAAGAGCCAAGGACAACATCAAAGGACCTACAGTCCTCTCTTGCATCAATAAAGGTCACTGTTCATGACTCCACTATTAGAAAGACACTGGGCAAAATGGCCTCCATGGAAGAGTGGCGAAGTGAAAACCACTGCTAACCCAGAAGAACATTAAGGTCCGTCTGAATTTTGCCAAAACGCACTTTGATGATCCTCAAACCTTTTGGGAGAATGTTCTGTAGACTGATGAGTGGGCAGTGGAACTGTTTGTAAGACAGGAGTCCCGTTACATCTGGCGTAAACCAAACACAGAATTCCACAAAAAGATCATCACACGGTCAAGCATGGTGGTGGAAGTGTGATGGTGTGGGGATGCTCTGCTGATTCAGGGCCTGGGCGACTTGCAATAATTGAGGGAAACATGAATTCTGATTTCTCCCAGAAAATCCTAAAGGAGAATGTCCGGTCTTCAGTCTGTAAGTTGAAACTCAAGCGCAACCTTATTATGTAGTAAGACAATGATCCAAAACATAGGAGTAAGTCCTAGTCCTAGAAGTACGTGAAAGACTGATCTCCAGTTATCAGAAGCGTTTGGTTGCAGTTATTGCTGCTAAAGGTGGCACAACCAGATTTTAAGTTTAAGGGGGCAGTTAATTTTTCACACTTGGTGAAAAGTGTTGGTGAATAAATTTTTTTTTTGCTTCAATAATAAAAATAAAAATTATGTTGTGTGTTTACTCAGATTGACTTTGTTTTATGTTGTGTTTCGTGTGAAGATCTGAAACTATTTAGTATGGGATATACACAAAAACAGAAGTAATCAGGATGGAGCAAATACTTTTTCACAGCACTGTGCGTCTTAAACCACTGTACCATTCCTATTCCCAGGAGATTCCCAGCCAATGGACGTCTGCTCCATCCACCATAACAACACGTTTCTCCGCTACTCCGTCTCGCTGCTTGGTTATGGTTTCTATGGCGACGTACTGACCGACAGCGAGAGGAAGCGTTGGATGGGCACGGCTCGGTACGACATCTCAGGTCAGCATGACCTCCATAATAACAGACTGAAGGAGAGTGGAGAAAAAAAGCGGAAGTTACTCTTATCGCCGTTATTCTTTCAATTGCTGTCATTTTCAATGGGAACCCTGTTGGTTTGTGGCAGGTGTTAAAACGTTTCTGTCACATCGCTACTATGAAGGGACGATCTCTTTCCTTCCTGCTGATGAGAACGTAGGAACTCCGCGCGACAAGCTGCAGTGCAGATCTGGGTGAGATTTGCCATGTTCCTCAGCTAATGTTTTTAATAATTGTCATTTTATCAAATTCTGATGAAATTGAAGATGCATGAAACACACATCTGTGTTTGCTTAGCAGTAACCGATGCACTCAAATGATCTTGGTGTTCATTGCGGTGTCTGATATCAGTGTTAAAGGATAATGACTTGTTCTTTTGTTAGGTGTAATATCTGCAGGCTGCCTTCAGCAGACAAGCAGGATTCCAAAGATGAGGAAAGTGTCTCGGATACCGGTGAGAATCCATGCCATATAAATAGATTTTGATAGACATTACTGCTCGGACACTTCCAGCTCATAAAAACACAAACTGAGGAACATAGGGTTGCGATATGACTAACATTTATGGTCTATCACTATGGCAGGTATGTGCTATTTAAACAGACATTCTACAGCACTAGGCATAAATAAGCAATCTGTTTCCAAAAAGTTGGACGCGTGGATCTAGATCTAGCCTCTCTATGCTGTAGGATTGACTACGTTTACATGGACAGCAGTAATCTAATGATTGACCTTACTCTGATTAAGATAATAATGTGATTAAAGTGTTTACATGAGTTGCTTTTAGAATACTCCTGTCATGTTCCCGTTTTACGTGTTTTAGAATATAATTAGATTAACAGCCCACGTCATTACATCACCGCTCCACGCCGTCCGACATCCCTCCAGAATTTCACGTATCAACATACAGTTTGTCTTCGTTATGGTACTGTATACAGTTTTGGGTGTTTTTATTATTTTTTTTTTTTTACAAACACTTTAAGTGCAGTTAATTATTTGTACGTGCTAATGGACAACTTCTTGAAGCCATACGCTGCATCTCACACCGCGTACTTATCGTCTATACAGTAGCAGAGATGCATGTATTTTTCCCCCCACTACAGGCCTATTTTAGGCAAGTATGTGGTTTGGGACGTGGCCGGACCCTCTTGTTCGCCGTAAAAAGCACTGCCGTGTGATGATGGTGTCCTCTCTAATTTGAACCTCGACTGATAGGCATCACATCATATAATTTTCACATTTGGTTTAAATAGATTTATTTCAGTTACACAGGAGGATTTAATACAAATTTTATGAAGCGTGGTTGTTTTATATTAATATAGGCATTAAATTAGGGTGCGGGGGCTCTGGCGGCTTAGTGGCTAGCACGTTTCCTCGCACCTCTATGGTCATCGGTTCGAGTCCCGCCCCTGTCCCGTGCGTGTGGAGTCTGCGTGTTCTCACTGTGCTTTCGGGGTGTCCTCTGGGTACTCTGGTTTCCTCCCCAAGTCCAAAGACATGTGTTGTAGGCTGATTGGAAACTTCTGGGAAGGTTCACTACTCTGCCCAGTTTTCCATTTAGAGATAATGACTCTCACTGTAGTCCTTTGGAGTCCCAGAGCCTTTGAAATAGCTTTGTAACCCTTCCCAGACTGATTGAAATAATCAACTTCATCATTTCTGGAATTTCTTTCATCTTTAGCGTAGTGTGTTACTGGGTAAGACCTTTTAACCAACTTCACAACTTCAGGTGTGATTGTAAATCAGGTTTATGGCTGATTTGCATTTATCAACATGCACGGAAATTTAAATTCTGGAGTCCAGGACAGTGGATGTTCTCTCATTGCGGTGATTATTCCCACACATCCGCCTACAGTGGGTGAACAAATATATATTCCCAACTCATGATATGCAGCCCTCCCATCTGTCCCTGCACTGATTATACACACACAGACTTCTCGTGCATTATTATCTGTTTTAGCTCTGAACAGCAGGCACCTTTATTACAGTGTGGTCCGTCTGTTGACTGTGACTCACTGATAAGTGATGTTTACAGAGACATGTGCAGAGACCTCCAGGTCTGTAATTGCTATTTGGACATGGTTAGACTTGGTAGCGAAAGCAATTCAAAGGGAGGCAGAGGCATGTGTGTAACAAAGTTAAGTATACTTAATCAGTAATCTAGCATCACAACTATACATGACAAGTGCTTTCTGTTCTTCTGTTTTCTTATGAGCTTTAGATAAACATGCCATGGAAAATTAGCAAATGAATATCTTTGGCTTAAGTGTCTAATCAGTAATTTTCTATTAAAACTTTTGGCCTTTTCCCAGCTCTACAGCTCTGCTTACACAGGAAGACCTCTCGTTTCTGTTCTTTTAAGACTCTTAAACCAGATTGCGTGATTTATGACTGCATATCCCACAGCAGTGTCTGACATTTCCTGCATGGTCAGATACAGTAAACACAATTGACATTAAGTGCTAGCTAGATTCATCTCAAAGGTGTTTGGGTCTATGACCTTAGATTTAAAGGGATACACCAGCATGTTTAAAGGTCCATGATAGCCATAGCTATACATGATGTACCTTGGTTGGTTGATTGAAAATGCTGATGATATTAGAACAGACCTAGACGCTGGTGAGAAACAGTATTAGTATGCAAACTTTTTATGTGATTATGTATGTCCAAGAGATGTTCATCAGGAATATAAATCTCCCAGGACAAACGAGAGATAATATATTTCTCAGTACATCCAGTACATCTTCATTAAAAGACATAAAGTCTTTCGTATGTACAATTGACATTAAGTACTAGATTAATCTCAGAGATGTTTGGGTCTATGACGTCAGATTTAAAGGGATAAAAAAATTTAACCTAACCTCAATCCACAGGTATGTGTAAGTACCATTGACCTGGTTCCCTATACTGAGAAATGATGAAAAAATAACCGTGACTCATTTATAATGGAAGTCTAAGGGCAGTTGGTGAATTGCCTTAACGGATGTTTAATATACATGCTATTGTAATGTGAGTTCAAAACTACAACCGGGACACTAAACAAAGGGTCTAATAAAATAAACAAGAGAAAACATCTAGCCAAAGCTGGTCTTGTGTAGTTTTATCCAGCATTCAAACATTGGGACATTACAGTAAATGCAATTACAGATGTTTCCTGATCCTTAAAGCCTTTGTTGATCTTCATGTGGAGCAACACTTAAGTATTAAATACCCAATTTCTTCCCACTGAAAACGTACTCCCATCTCTTCCATTATAATTGAGATTCGAATAACTTTAAAGTGCAAAGTTTCATGACAGTAGCTGTGTGTCTTACATTACAGAGACAAAAGGAGTGTGGCGGGTCATCAGGGGAAAGTTTTTGGCCATCAATGCTGCATGTATGAGCTGTGCTTGTCCTCGCAGCCCTAAAGGCCTGTCTCCATCTGCACACCTGGCCGATGGCACAGCTGACCTCATCCTGGTGCGCAAGTGCTCACGATTTGACTTCCTGCGCCATCTGCTGCGACACACCAATAAAGACGACCAGGTACATGCTGTAACACACAGGCGTTATTGCCATCGGCATGTTTTAGGTTTCGCCACCATCACACCACCCTGTCGCTGATTATTTTCCTATAACAGCATGCCTTGGTACTTGGCTTTAGCTTGACTTTATCTAAGCTTGCTACTGTCTCATTCAGCAGAGCTGAAAAATTATCACAATTAAAATACAGTTCATTATCCTTCCTTATTATAGGACACTAGATTTAGGTTTTACTGTCCTAGCACCAGTGCCAAATTCAGTGCTCCAAAAAACATCCATTTTGCAGATTCTATTGCTCTCACATTAAATCCAAAAATTATATATCTTGCTGCCAGGGAGCAGTTAAGGTTCAGAAAGCCTCTAATATGACTAGATGAATGCTCAGAGGTTTTTCATTAGATTTATGAGCCATAAAACCAACAAGGCAGAAAGATTAGATTCATCTCAAAGGTAATTGAGGGAAACTTTCCAGCCCCTGCCTTGTCTAGTTGCTCATCCTGGTTCTTCTTATTTATTTATTTTCCTACATGCATGACTGTGTCTTGGGAGTTGTGCTTCATGGGTGACTCACCCTACCTACAGCAAAATTTGGTTAGATGTTTGTTAGCGAGGGTTCACTTCAGTTCAGTCTGGTTATATTTTCCATATTTCTCAGAAGTCTCAGCGATATTCATCAGAAGACCACATGCTCATTAATTATGTTTCAATCAAATCAACCAGTTCAGGTTCACAGCCCTGTGATTTGTTACACTTGTTGAACCGTAATTCTGGCACTTATAATAAAACACCATTTTCTGTGAATAATTTATTACACATAGTGGGTTGATCATTATTACTGCATCTTGGCTAAAAACTTGATCGAGCAGGAATCTGTCAGTGCCTTATTAGTTAAAAATCTGATTTAGACTCAATTCCTGAAACAGATATGACGTGATTATTTTGGCTGAATTTTGAATGATATTGTGTTTAGTACACAGATACATTTATAGAAACTGTTTAGTACATTATGGTCCACCATGTGTAGCGTTTTGCCCTAACTGTTGGAGGAAGGACTTGAATTAATAAGAGAAGTTATTTCAATATGAAGATGGGATAAAAATGACAGATTTGTGTGTTAATCCTTGGCTACTTGTGTAATGTAACATATAGATTAATGTTAACAATAAGTAAACATTACTTTGGGTAAACAAATAATAACAAAAAATTAAATAAAATATCATGTAAAACATTAAAGTGTAGCGTAAATAATTTTCTTCTTCTGTGGGTATAAATGCATAATCCAGTGTTACCACTAGTGTTCTATTTGTAGCAGTAAAAATAAGGTTAATATTAAAATAATAATAAAAATTAAACAAGCAATTTCTGAAGGAACTTGACCGTAATGGCTATAAATGCTGTACTTTGGTTGATTGTTGAAAATGCTGATGACTTGGATCTAAACCAGACATTAGAACAAACCCAGACACTGGCAAGACACAGTGTTGGTATGTAAAGCTTTTTAAGTGATGATATGAATCTCAATTAGCTGTATACATGGTATTCAAGTTCTGAAAAGTATATCGGATATCCAGCATGGCCAAGTCCACATGAATTCAGTCAGAGAAAAGAAATACAGAAGCCATGATTGGTAACAGTTTGGTGTTGATAAAAACAGTGTTTGTGAGCAAGACAAACAGCAGGTGGTGATGATTCGAATTACATCCCGTACAACTCCCATTAAAAGTCCATGTACACAAATCGGGTAGTATTTTAAACCTGCTCACGTGGCAAATTTACATTGGCTGCTGCTCTTGTGTTGAGGATTTATTTGTATTTCCATACATTGGTTTAGTAAACTGTTTACAAATCTGTATTGACCTTCAGATAATTATAAAAAAAAATCACTGACCGTTGTTCTTTTCATTGCAGTGGAAAAATGATCCTTGTTTACACCACACTAATAGTAGGATTTTTCTACACTAGGCAAAAAGGCACAACCATGATAATATTTTAAGATGCTACTAAATGTAGTTATTGTGCAGTATTTCTTCCTTAAATGTGAAGTTGGCAGGTTCATATAGGACCAAAAATGAAATGGTCACCCCCCCCCCCCCCCCCCCCCCCCACCATCCTCTATAAAAGCTCTCAAATACATCAGAGCAGAGAGGATGGCTTGTAACTCAGCGTCTGCTTGTGTGTGTGTGTTGCAGTTTGACCACCCTTTTGTGGAGGTGTATCGAGTGCGACAGTTCCGCTTCACGCCCAGGTATGAGGACACCGACTCTGAGCTGGACCTTAGGGAGGCCGAGGGCTCTGGTCGTAAACGCTTCTTCAGCCAGATTTGCAGAGAGCATCCGGCATGCAGCTGCAGCCTGGCGCACAGCAGCTGGAATTGTGATGGAGAAATCCTGCCTCATGCTTCCATTCAAGTCAGGTACATGAGTCCCAAGGCATTACGTTGAGTATTACAAGTTAGTCTTAATTATGTAAGCAGTGCAGCAGTGTACATATTCACCTTTTGAAGAACGTACATTCTGGGCCATAGGATTATAGGTTATAAAATTTTCCCCACTGTTTCAGCACATTTATATCTTGTCCACGACATCTGCTAGGCTACAGTCAGTAATTGAATTCCTACAAAGTGTACCTATCTGTAGATGTGCCTGATGATAAACAGGCAAATAAATGTAGGCGTAAGGTAAGTGTACGTAATAAACTGCTACTTTGGTGTCAAATTTGACCAATTCAGAACGGGGACGTTTTCTCTGAGCGTTGAAATCCCAATTACCTCAGTGCACCGTTGTAGCTCTTGATAAGTAAATCACTTTGAGCCGAGACAAACCACTTCCACTGGAATATTACAGCCGCAATTCGTTTGAGAGATGAACTGCATGGACATTGCACTGTTAAAAAAAATCTATTTTATATAACAGAAAGTAAGTGGAACAGCACTCGATTATCACAGGAAAATCTTTGTGGCATGATAGCTTTCCTGAATGCAACATTTATTTCACACTCCATTTGTCCCATCAGTGATGCATAGCTGTCTAATGTCCTGTAGCTTAATGGCCTTTCCACTGTTAAAAGCTTACTGCCTTTTAATTAAAATTTAGGCCCATTCTTTTATTGACTTTTCCTCCTCAGTAGTTGTTCTTCGAACGATTCAGCAAATGAACTGTAGAGTTGAACAATGCGCTGTAAGACAGGGAGCAATAGCGAGGAGTATATCTCACCTGAGTGCTGAACATGCTTCACCTTTTGCAGTTACAGGATATTAAGTTCTAAATCCTGCAAAGTTGCACAGCTGACGTTGTGTACGGTTTCAGTTTGCTGCCATTGCATCTGTTGGCACAAGGAAATTGAGTAGGTTGATTCGAGGTTTGGATGTTCTTGAGTACAGTGCTTTGCGAAAGTATTCGGCCCCCTTGAACTGTTCGACCTTTTGCCACATTTCAGGCCTCAAACATAGTTATAAAACTGTAATTTTTTGTGAAGAATCAACAACAGGTGGGACACTATCATGAAGTGGAACGAAATTTATTGGATATTTCAAACTTTTTCAACAAATAAAAAACTGAAAAATTGGGCGAGCAAAATTATTCAGCCCCTTTACTTTCAGTGCAGCAAACTCTATCTGGAAGTTCAGTGAGGATCTCTGAATGATCCAATGTTGACCTAAATGTCTAATAAATAAATAGATAAATAGAATCCACCTGTGTGTAATCAAGTCTCCGTATAAATGCACCTGCTCTGTGATGGTCTCAGAGGTCCGTTTAAAGCACAGAGAGCATCATGAAGAACAAGGAACACACCAGGCAGGTCCG
>JAFFST010047594.1:253150-263749 GCA_022414735.1 Noturus placidus
CCCCCATCCATTCACTTTTGTCCATATGTTTAAATGCTCTCTTGATCCAAAGTGTCGTTTGATCTTTCTCTCTCCATCTCTGTCTTTCCAGAGTGCACTGCCAGTTGATCAAGCTGTTTGCAAGAGGGATTGAAGAGCAGTCCGTCTTGGAAGACCCTTACGCTCTCGGTGCAATATAGAGCTGCCAGTCACCTGAAAGGGAAAAAAAATCGAACTTGCCAAGCCAGGAAGAATCCCAAACCTTTGGGTCGCATTTGGGTTAACGAGATGCTGTTACAAGTTCCGTTGCATGTTAATTTATAGTGTTTGCAGGAAGTGATGTCATTAGTTTGCTGGTGTGCACCACGGTTGAGTAGATGGCATCTAGCTGTCTATTTATAGATCACTGAAATTGCAATAGCAAAAGCTCAGATGTGTTAAACCTATATCCCCACAGTATTGCTACGTTTTAACAGATTCTTTCTTTTAGAGTGACTGTTACTACTTATTTCTTTTACCCCACCCAACATGTTCTAAACTTAACTGTTCAGTATGTCTTCTGTCTGTCTTCCTCTATTGTCAAGCTGGTCTTGATGTTCAAGTCTAAACATGACGCTCAAGTATTTTCTTTAAAGGGAGTGAAGTACCCAAAGTACCCTGCAGTAGTTTGTTAGTAAATGTAATTTATTTAGTTTCTTCAATTATTTCTCGGAAATTGTATTACAGCTATTGTTGTAATATTTAGCTGTTATGTCCAGCAGCTGACCCGGGGGGTTTTTGTTTTGGTTTTTTTTATTTTATTTTTTTATATATATTGTGTGTGATATATTAAGTGTATTGTAGCAGTCTAGCACTGAGTGTAGCCCATAGAGATATTCTGTTAGTGTTATAATACTCTGGACATTATATTGAGGTAAATTGCTTCTTAGGAACTTAAATCCCACAGCAAAAAAAACAAGCATCACCTGTCGATATTTAACCTGTTGTGTCATTAGCATGTGGTCAGTTTTGTTGCTGGAGCCTCAGTTGAATGCATTATGAGCTCTTGAGTAAATGTAGTTGATAACCTGCTCTAGCTTTGTCTGCAGCATAATTCTCCTGGGTGTTAACCCATTTAGGATCTCTACCCTTATGTGCTTCTTTTGCTCAGATTTCTTATTTCTCTCTGTCTTGTTTCTGTAAAATAGCCATAGGGCGTCATGTTCTGTGGCCTTCTGCTGAAGGTTTAATGTGCATACTCCAAGGTTTTGTTCTTTCACCATCAGGGACTTTGAGCAATCTGTGATTTAATGAAATTGCCTCCTCGCTGTAGTGCATCTGTTGTTTGAATGTTTGAGAAGCTGAGGTAATGCAGTGCTTGAGTTCAGAGGAGGTGCTCTGTCAGTGTCCTAATATTGAAGGAAGGTCCTGTAAATCATTCATCTCAACCCCACCCCTTGTGTAATTCATGTAAAGAGGAGCTGCTGTAGTGTATGATAACACTAGCAATCAGTGCCAGGCCATGAACTGTCCTCAGTGTGTGTACAAACAGCTGCTGTGTTTGGCAGCCTCGTTCATGGCCAATCAAACACATGCCCATATGCATCAACCACTGTGTCATCAAACCTCCTATTCGAGTACACGGACAGCCCTGAGATCGGACTTCATCTGCACCAGAATCATGATTCAAAATCCTCTTCTGCCCCCTCGTAAATCTCACTGCCATCTATGCTTGCTATGGCTTTCAGTAATGTGGCTGTCGCTAATTTATGGTCCAGGTCCAGTGCTGCCGGTTGTGACGAGCCTGTTTGCTGTACATTACAGCTTCATCAGCATCCATGACCCACACATGTATTCCCACTGCAACCTCAGTAGCGATCACTGTGAGCAAAGCAACCCTTCCCTTAGATATGCTGCCTAGATAATAAAGTCTCAGGTGTGACTGAAAAGAGGGATCTTCATCTCGCAGGCTTCGAGATGACACTTGGAGTGATGTATGACCTGTAATGTACAAGTTGATGCATGTTAGCAGGGGTGGGGGAAACCAACTTAATAAAGTTCTTCAAAACATCTGTGGTATTGTGGTGAGTCAGATGCACAAGAAATAAAACACAGTGCAGTGTTTCTTCCATTTATCTGCTGAAAGCCTGTCAGTCTTGCTTAAAGTGCTGATGACCGCGGTCTCCTTGGGACTCGACAAAATTGATGGAATCAGAGATAGCAAGAGAAAAGTTACATTGAGTTGTACTGAGGGATAAGCTCTGGAGATTTTAAAAGAAATCCTGTTTCAAGGTTGACCAATGCAACTTCCTTTATAGCACTCATGCATCCAGGGTGATTTATCTTAGAGTAACAAGTAGTGGTTCAACCATGGGTCAGCAGGGATGTTTTCAAGGAAGCCACAGGTTCGAACGTCCTAGTCATTTTCTCTTCTGAGCTGCTCTGCAGTGACCTTCAGCAAGGTGTTTTAACCTCCATTACAGACAAGCCTTTTTTGAGGGAGTGTTAAGAAAAAAAAAAAGTGCAATAAATTTATTATTATTATTTTTCTTTTTTGTATTTTCAACCTTGGCTGTACATTCCTCCAGGAATAATTACTTGGTCTTAGGCCTTTTCTAATCATTCCCATCTGTCAAACAGTCATTTTATTTCTGTTGTCAGAAATGATTAAGAACTAAAAACAAGAGAACAGATTGTATCTGCTGTTCTGTCTTAGTGATGTATTTATCTGGACCATCAGTTTTTAATCATTGTAACACTGATTAGTAGATATAGCCCTAATGCGTCCTCATGCTTACTTGTTCAGTGTCCTCGCTTCCCTCTTCATTTTGTTCACGTCATGGGGTAAGTCTCAGTTCTAGCCCATTTCACATGGAATGCTGTTATGAATGAGCTACTTGAAAGCAATCCATGTTTCCCTATTATCTTTAAGAGTCTTCAATAATGGTGAATGCTTGGCAAAGTCGGGTCTTCTGACAAATGTGATTTGCTGCAAAATGAACAAATGAAGCAACTCCAAACTTAATGGGTTTATTGCATAAATATGTTGGTAGGGAACAAATATATTCTTCCCCTCACTCCCTTTAAGCTCATGTGTTGCAATAGGGAAGATATTTTGCTCTGATTCTCTGCTTCGCTTACCATTTCTGTACGGCCCATATATTAGGCTTGCTATCTGGTCCCACATGGCAATTGAAGCCAGGTAATTTTCCCATCTGTCGTTGACCGAGTAAATTCCATCTCCTCCCTACCCTGCTTGCGCATTGCCATGTCCTTATTGATTTATTCTGAAACCCGTTATTGTGGGTGGCATCCCGCTGAGGCCCACTTTCTCATTCTTGGACCCTTTTCCAGAGATGTTATAGAGACAAAACCAACAAACAGCTGTCTGTGAGCACTCAAATAACTGGAGACGACTCATTGCAAGTGTGATTACAGTGGCGCCTTCGTGTCCACTTTTAAGTAGCTGTGCAGAAGCAGCTCGGCCAAGATTGAATGCTTTTGGCCTATCCTGGCCTCCAAAAGCCCACCTGAGCCTCATCCAAGGCTTTTAACCCAGACATCACTCCAGCTGAGCTGCAGGAACAAGGTAGGCATTAAGAAAAGAGGAGTCAATGTCTGTGCAGGTTTTAAACGGCATTCTCTCTGTTGGTGGCTTTCACCTCCCAATCTCAGATTAAAATCAGTGAAAAGAGAACTATTTGTGAAAATGCGATCCATTATAGTTTGCCCTATGATTGGTGAGCTGACTGGTTTGAAATACAAGAGGTGATCTGGAAGTAAGGAGGTGTGGAGACTCACTGCAGACTCCATTATTGATTTAGTAAGTTTTCAAAGTTGTCATTAGAACAAGTTCACTCTGCACTGTGGCAACCAGGCTAGACTTTTACTGGTCTAGCTACACATGGGACTAACAAAAGTAACAGGAGAGAATAAAGCTGCAGACCATAACTGTCGAGTGCTATTGATTGCAGTCAGCCTATTTTCTTCCCCTCTTGCCATACTTCTCTCTTCTGAACTTCATGATTGTCCCAAAATCCTCCCAGTGAACAGTTTTGTTTTAATTTAATTAAATTAAAATGAGAGTCCCAAAGTGACCATATCCATGCCCACAATAACATTTTAGATATGAGGTGTAAAAGAATGTCACATCATGTCAGGAAAACCTTCAAGTAGACTGATGTTATTTTCCACATAGTCTGAATTTGTTTTACTTTTTTTTCTTCTTTTTTTTTTTCCCCTGAGTCAGTTCTTACTTACTGTAACACTTACAGTGCAACTTCACCGAAACGCATGTGTGTGTGTGTGTGTGTGCGATTGTACCCTGCGATGGGTTATGCCCTGAGATCCCTGGGAGAGGCTCCAGGCTCCCTCCCTGTGTAGGATAAGCAGTGGAAAATAAATGGATGGCTTCCACCCTCACCCTTAATTTTCTTTCAATTTAGTCTCTTGCTAATTCTCACCCCCTTACTAGTTCCCCTAAGCATAACATTTCATACAAATGTGAGGGGGAAGGCTAGCACGTGTCTCCTCCAAGACAAGTGAAGCCAACCAACGCATCTTTTCAATGAAGACGTGACAAGACATTATGTATTTTATGTTCATTTAGAAATGAACAATTAGCACTTTTTGTTTTTTTGTCTGTAAAGGACATAACCTGTAAGACTAGGCCTTTAGTGTAATGGTGTACTGCCTCGAGCAGTCTTACGATATGGGGTTTTAAAGGTTAGATGCATTTATATTTGTCATTATTCTAAATGTTTTTATACTGGGCACATTCAATCATCTCAGTCCATGCTTTATAGAAGTATATTACAAAGGACTATACGATCTGGAAAAGATCCTTTGCATGCAGCCAAACAGAAGAAGATTCGCCTGAAATCATAGTACGTCTACCGCATCGATGGCAGTTGAACCTGAAGGATAACAGACTTCGATTTTATCCCAGCTTGCTTAATCTGAAACAGACTGAGATAAAAAGGACTATTACTTCTGCTGCTTCCAATTTGCATGGCGTGACAGAGCTGGACTTTGTTTCCCCCTCCAAGTTATTGCATCCCTAATGGTGCTTAAAGTAATTACACTTTGTAATGTTTCTCTTTCTCTCCCCTTTAGTAGGCCCTTCTGAGGCGGTCTTGCATCCAGTGCCCACGCTGCCGTTCTCTGCTAAATGATGCCATTAACCATATTGCATTTGCTAACTCTCTGGCCACCCCAATGAGATTTGGTTCACAGCGAATTTAATTGACTGAAAACAAGGTTGTGTTTAAAACGGTGCAGTTGGAATAAGTTTGCTAGCACCACATGTTCTGCATGTTGCATGGGGTTTTTTTCCCGATGTTTTTGGTCTTAATGAGAAGAGTCTGTCAGTTGAGAGAGACATTCACATTGGAAGTGCTTTTTTGTTTGTTCGTAAAGGACATTCGTTCATCTTCAGTAACTGCTTTATTCTGACCAGGGTCGACATGGATTTGAAGGTGGTAAAACACCATGGATGGGACACCAGTTATTCGCAGGGTACACACACACACACACACACACACACACACACACACACTTTCACACCTAGGGGCAATTAAGTGTGGCCATCCACCTACTGGCACTGGCATGTTTTTGTGAGAGTGGAGAAACCCAGTGTTTATGTGTGTCAGCTCATGCTCTCAGATTTGTCTGTGTTCCAGAACTTATTTTATGTGAATCAGGCACCTCTGCATCTTTTTAATAATAATTAATAACAATAATAATTTATCATTGTTATAATGATCATATTATTAATAAACATTTAAATGAATGACCGTACGTTATGCATCACCTCCCTTTCAAACATTCAGGCTCAATTCCATCTTGACTAATTAGTAATCAGAGGGTACTTGCGTTATCAGTCAAGTGCTCTCATGGGAAATTTACTTAAATTACTTAAAAGCAAAAGTACAAAAAGCCAGGGGGCATCAGTTCTGTTTCTGAAACCCTGTTCAATATGTGTTGTGTTTTTGTTTGTTTTTTTTTTAAATTTATTTATTTTTATTTATTTACTTTTTGATATTATTTCTAAAGGACACAGAATTTTGGAATTATTTGTGGAATTATTGTGGAATTATTTGGATAAGTATGCAAGCTATGAAAGGTGTTTGTTTTTTTTTCCTCTTTTCCTTTTCCCATTAGTATCAGTACTTGTAAATGGCATAATGTACTTTTGTAAAACAGTGTTCTGAGTAAAACGTTTGTTGTGCAGTCCAGTGCATATTATGAAGCTGAAAACATAGTAAATGTGCAGGTGACTCCTCCAGTCCTCCCAAGGCATCACTGAAATGTTGAGGTTGCAATCCTTCATAGTACTGTTTTTATCAAACCTACTGTATGCTTTTGGCCCTAGGTCTATAATGGCATTCAGCACTGCTGTATTATATGGAGCACTGTTGTGTCTATATATTTCAGGATCTTTTCCCCCTTCCTGTTCACTTGCTGGATTGCCTCTACCTTGGAGTTCTCGTACCTCATGTTTTATAAATAAGTCACTGGAGGATATCCGTGCGGAACTCGACACAGGCAGAAACCCCACACATAGGACTGAACCAGGGATCCTGGAGCTGTGTGGCAGCAATGCTACCCTCTGCTTATAAAGGACAATATGCGATAATAGGAAACCGACCGTTTTGTACTATTAAAGGCCAATTAACATCTGCAGGAATGGAAATGTCTGCACAAATGCCAAAGTATTTTACACCGAGTTACATCTATGAGAGTACACACAATTTATACCTATACTCATTGACCATGGCATTAGTATACACAGTACACCACTTCTCCAGCTGATACACTCATGGCAGAGCATTTCGAAAGAAAATGGGCAACTGTGACTCAGGTGGTTGAGCGTGATGTCCACTAATCGTAGGGTTGGTGGTTTGATTCCCGGCCCACGTGACTCCACATGCCGAAGTGTCTCTGGGAAAGACACTGAACCCCAAGTTGCTCCCGATGGCAAGTTGGCGCCTTGCATGGCAGCTCTGCTACCATTGGTGTGTGATTGAGAACCAGTGTGCTTTGTAGAACCACTAAGGTTAGAAAAGCACTATAGAAGTTCAGACTATTTACATGTGCTGAGAATAGTCCACCACCAAAATAATATCTGGTCAGTGGTGCTTCTTTTCAGCTGAAGGACAGGCTATCATCTGACAAACTGCATCACAACAGATGGGCTATAGACAGAAATGTAATATGTAAAAAGGTCAGTTATGTGTGGGTGTACCTGATGAAATTGCAAATGTGTCTACAAGCTGGAAACTCGGTGTATTTCTATTAGTCACCGTCAGTTGCATAACTGCATCTATTCCAATTACATCGTGAATTGTGTATAAGCTGCTGACATCCTGCCATTTCTTTGACTTGGCTAATCTTTAACTTGGAGCTCTGCATCTCAGTACTGTGAAGTTGCGATTACCCATCAGTCTCTTCTGCAGTGACACTCTTTTTCACACTTCTCTGCTCTGGCCGTCATCGTCGGGCGGCACAGGTCACTGCGCCAGAGAAAGAGCTCTGGGTAAACATGGCCCAACAAAGAATGAATATTGTCCTTATCTTTTGGGGTTAAACTGACATGGCCCCGGGCAGACATCTTATCTCAGCGGCGAGACATGAAAAGAAAGGAGACACATTGCTCCAGGCCTCACACACAAAGCTGAGGCCCTGTCCTATTCCTCTTTACTGCGCATTGAACCAGCGCTGCCTGCCTTTCCAAGAGATGGCATGGAGGAGAGAGGGGAAGGAGAAACCGGGGATGCGGGAGGGAGGCAGAAAACGAATGTGTCCCTGAATCTACCGTTCCGATCTGTTAAATCGGTGTGTGGTTAGGAGGAAGACTGTAAATCGGTCTTGCAGCTCCCCCACATGGTGTACTGCCTTTTCTTAAGACTCTGACCACTTTCTCTCGCTCTCGCTCTCCCTCCCCACCACTGTTATATATGCCTGGAGCCTTTCCATGCGCCAAATCCATTAAAACAAGCAAACAGTCATTCAAGTCTCCAAACACGACGCAGACTGAGGAGAGAGAATGTAACATTTGGTCTGACTGTCGGATGCAGCGTGAAGTCTTCATGCAGCCAGGATTCTGTTGCTTCTGTTCCTGTGGGGCGAGCGCTAATATTTTTACACATTTGCGTCAAGATGCAAAGGCTGCTGGCTACACACTCCCACTCCCACGTAAAATCTTCTCTGGAAAGGTTACCTCACTGGGAAATTGTCAAAGTTTTTTTTACATTTTTTTTTTTTTTGCTTTAGGAGGAAGTACAAACTTTCCAATGCCAAAATCCATTATCAGTTTAACAGATATCCAGTTATTGATCTTTTAATGTTATCCAGATCTGCAGTGTGGCAGCCATTAATAACAAAAACATGCTTATATATTTTCCATAGATTTACATTTATGACAGGAGCACGCTGGCTCCACTTTATAGTCCATTTCCCTTTAATTTATGCCGTGTGTCCAAGGTGGAGTGCTGGGCCAGTCAAGCCCAGGTGGAGCAGTAATGGCCACATTGATCATGGCAGTCCCCGGTGGGATTGGCCCACTTTAAGAGTGAATGAATGGACTCTATATGCTCTCTTACTCAATCAAAAATCCATCTCATCATTCCCCTTTGCCCCCAACCAATCAAAAGTTCATCATCTTTGCTTCCTCATAGTAAGGACGTACTGTCAAAAGAATATCTCCTCCATATCATTGATTTGCACTGCCTAATCTGTCCCATCACCTAGACTCAACCTCTGATGACGTTGCTTCCTCTAAAAGTTCCTCGTGTAGGCAAATGGAAGACTTGTTCCACTTTTGCACAGCTATACAAAAGTTATTGCCCCATCAGCCTCAGCACCAGAAATTACCCCATGCGGGAAAAAATCCTCAGTGCACAGTTCCATTAAAATCTCCTAAAATTTATGGAGCAAACAGCTGTGCCGCTCTCAATAAAAGCTCTGCAATAATTCACGACGTCGCTCGAGTGTTAAAAGCACAAACGTGTACACGCGCACACACGCGAACGCAAACACCTCACACATCTCGGAAGATCACAGCGGGGACATCTGATGATTTCCAGTTGCTGACAGCCGAATTCTCACATTTACTGGCTGTGAAGTCAAACACAGCCCAATGTCAGGATCCATCACTGGAAAGGTTGTGAGAGGTGTCAGGCAAACAAGACGAACACAATTTCCTGTTCTATGTGTGCACGTGTGTTTGTGTATATGTGTGAGAGTGGCTCAAACCACTAGGCAATCTGAGCTGCAGTGGACCCCAGAGAGGCCTGACAGCTGCCATTAACACAATCGTACATATGATTACAGGCTGCTGAGGGCTCGCAACCTACTCAGTCTCTTTTATGGGCTTTTTTTTGTTGATTTTCAAACATACTTGTCACGTTGGGTATAGACGCCCAGCAAAACACAAGCTGTCTGCTCTCCAGTGCTGCTCACTAGCTGGAACCAAGCAGATGATCTTCCAGAAACAGATGCAAATCAAGTGTAAAGCAAATATTAGGAATGTGCCTGCAGTATGTGTTCCTACCACAATATCTTGGTTTCTAATAGTACCTCAAATGTTTCAACACACAACACGTTACATCTTAAAGACATCCATCTAATCTTACCTTCCAGATGTGACTGAATATATCACAGCTGCACAAAAATGCAGTCTAGCGTGGTATTGATATTAAAATTTTATCTTTTTAATGCAGTGTTTAATTAAAAACATCTGTTTTGGTGGTTGCATATTCAAATTATTTGTAGTTTTTAATTGTAAAACTCAGTCTCTTTGACCATTTTATATTTCATTTTATTCTACATTTGAGTGTATTTATTATACTTGCCCATTTTGTTTATTTATATTTTCCATTTCAGCTACATTTTCAGATAATTTGCTGCATTAGTAATAGTAATAATAATATCATTACCCATTAATATTATGATTAATATGCCCCATCTAGCACAGGCTTTCCCAACCTTGTTTTGTCAAATGGTAAATGGCGCACTTACAGTGCCTTGCGAAAGTATTCGGCCCCCTTGAACTGTTCGACCTTTTGCCACATTTCAGGCCTCAAACATAAAGATATAAAACTGTAATTTTTTGTGAAGAATCAACAACAGGTGGGACACAATCATGAAGTGGAACGAAATTTATTGGATATTTCAAACTTTTTCAACAAATAAAAAACTGAAAAATTTGGCGTGCAAAATTATTCAGCCCCCTTTAGTTAATACTTTGTAGAGTCACCTTTTGCTGCGATTACAGCTGTAAGTCGCTTGGGGTATGTCTCTATCAGATTTGCACATCGAGAGACTGAAATTTTTGCCCATTCCTCCTTGCAGAACAGCTCGAGCTCAGTGAGGTTGGATGGGGAGAGCGTTTGTGAACAGCAGATTTCAGTTCTTTCCACAGATTCTCGATTGGATTCAGGTCTGGACTTGGATTTGGCCATTCTAACACCTGGATATGTTTATTTGTGAACCATTCCATTGTAGATTTTGCTTTATGTTTTGGATCATTGTCTTGTTGGAAGACAAATCTCCGTCCCAGTCTCAGATCTTTTGCAGACTCCATCAGGTTTTCTTCCAGAATGGTCCTGTATTTGGCTCCATCCATCTTCCCATCAATTT
>JAFFST010047594.1:264339-277203 GCA_022414735.1 Noturus placidus
TAAAGGGGCTGAATAATTTTGCACGTCCAATTTTTCAGTTTTTTATTTGTTGAAAAAGTTTGAAATATCCAATAAATTTCGTTCCACTTCATGATTGTGTCCCACCTGTTGTTGATTCTTCACAAAAAATTATAGCTTTATATCTTTATGTTTCAGGCCTGAAACGTGGCAAAAGGTCGAACAGTTCAAGGGGGCCGAATACTTTCGCAAGGCACTGTATATAGCGCTTTTATCCAAAGCGCTTTACATTGTGTCTCATTCACCCATACCAATGGTAGCAGAGCTGCCATGCAAGGTGCTAGCTTGCCATCGGGGGCAACTTAGGGTTCAGTGTCTTGCCCAAGGACACTTCGGCATGGGATCACCCGGGCCGGGATTCGAACCACCAACCCTACGATTAGTGGATTAGTGGACAACCCGCTCTACCGACTGAGCCACAGCCGCCCAGTTGAACGCTTTAAACCCAGGTTGTTTGTGTCAAGTACCCTGAAGTTAAGCAGGCTAACATTAACTAAAACATTTGTCTGGTAAAAAACCCCAAAAAGAACAAAACAAAACACTTTATTTCTTTCTTTACTGAATTACAGCTTTAGCTTTACTGTTGAAATCTTGCCTTGAAATACGTCTTCGTGGCCAGGCTTTCATGTTTCTTTCCAGATGTCTTGTTAAGAAAGCTGGCATCATACTTTCATTAGAATGCTGCTTCAAATATACTGTATCTCACACCTGCGAAAGGGTTTGGCCTTGTCACTCTCCATGCACATAAATCCACATTGTAAACAGTTGCTGTACTTGCAAAACTTTTAGCAAGCTAACACTATAATTTATGTTTGACTCTCACGTGACAAAAACTGGTATATTGTGCCCTGACCTGAGTAATAAACTTGCAGCACTATTCATATGAGATTACAATAAAATGCTACAATATTAATGCTTTCAATTCATCGAGGGTCATTTTATTCCATTTTTTTTTTTTTGTTATTCTACTCCATCTCCTTCTAATAATTTGAAATCATTATTCTGAAATTGTTTGTCAAATTGTAGATGCAGTTTTTCACAGATTGGTGAACCTCTGCCCATCTTTACTTCTGAGAGACTCTGCCTCTCTAAGATACTCTTTTTATACCCAATCATGTTACTGACCTGTTACCAACTAACCTCCAGCTGTTTCATTTTTAGTAACACTTACTTTTCTAGGCTTTTGTTTCCCCATCCCAACTTTTTTTGAGACATGTTGTGGTCATCAAATTCAAAGTTGCCTTATTATTTTCTTAAAATGGTACATTTACTCAGTTGAAACATTTCATGTTTTCTATGATCTTTTGTGAATAACCCATGGATTTATGAAATGAATGGTAAATGGCGCACTTATATAGCAGTTTTATCCAAAGTGCTTTACACTGTGATTCATTCACCCATTCACACACACACACCAATGGTAGCAGAGCTGCCATGCAAGGTGCTAACTTATCATCTTGGCCAAGGACATTTCGGTATGTGAGCCACGTGGGCCAGGAATCGAACCACCAACCCTACAATTAGTGGACAACCCACTCTACCACCTGAGTCTAAGCCGCCCCGAGATTTGCAAATCATTACATTCTGTCTTTATTTACATTTAACACGGTGTCCCAACTTCTTTGGAACTGGGTTTGTGTTCGGTTTCAGTTTCATTATTTTTATTGCCTTCGATTCATTTGTATTTTATTGTTATAATTTATAAATATATGATTCAAATTTAACTTAACATGTCATTGATATTTCCATCACAGTCCAACGACCCATTGCAATTCCACCACAAACCCCCAGGAGTTCAATAACTCAGGGGTTCCTAAACTTTTCCAGGGCGAGGCCCCCCAAATGGCATTAACATTTGACCGAGGCCCCCCTTTTGCAAGATGTCTTTAAAACACATTGAAAATACAGACTTCTGAATATATCCCCCTTTTTATTAATAATCACATCTTACATATTTACATTACATTATATTAGGAATTGTGTGTGTATGTGTGTGTGTGTGTGTGTGTGTGTGGTTGTCTGAGAGTGAGAATTTATTTCCCCTGGCGCCCCCTGGCGGCACCCACTTTGAAAACCACTGCACTAACTCATAGTTTTAGAAACCCAGATCTAGCAGAAAGTAGAATAGCTGAACTCCATATTTCAAGTTACATTCACAATCACAAAGGTAAGCTGATACTGTAATGCTCACACTAATGTTCCTAATAACTTCCACATGATCACACGGCTAATCATTCTACTTAGCTAACATAACATTACTAGCAAAGACAAATTCAGTTCTACTCTATTTATTTGTGTAGCGTGTTTAACAATAGACATAGTCACAATGCAGCATTATAGAAACAGTGATGTAGAGTTGGATTCCAGAAGAAAACTCCATGAGACAACATGAATCATTACTCTACATTTGTAAAGGTCAAAGAGAATGAAGTGTGTTGAAAATAGGGCTGAGCGATACATCGATATGAAGATATTAAGAAAGGTTTTTGTTTATTTATAAACAAGTTTTTGTATTTATACAGTTTTGTGCACAGTTTATGCGTATCTTTATGCATCGTGTATCATAGAAATGTCCTCAAGCGTTGTGATATATTTTTATCATAGCACCCAGTCGTAGTTGAAAAGAGAATTATATTATGATTCTTGCAGAAGTTCATGGGTACAAATCTACAGTTTGCTTGTAGAAATGTTTTCTTGACATCCATTAGAACAGTACGGATGTGTACTTGTAAAGCTTCTTTGTCTCTCATATGTACACTTACTGGCCACTTTATTGAGAACATATGTATACCTGCCCTTACATGCAATTATCCAATCAGCTAAGCATGTGGTAGCAGCACAATGCATTAAATCATGCAGATACAGATTTAAGTTAATGTTCACATCGAACATCAGCATGGGGGGAAACGATGAGATTGGTGAGTTTGACAGAAACGGAACTGTTGAAAAACTGTATATTTGTGGTACGTGTGCGACAGTAGTATCAGTGTAGACCAGAATTGAAATGAATCTGGTAATATGTATGGATCGCTGAATTATTTAGCATGGATGCAGAATACTTTATCGCCCTGTACAATTTATTAGATATTCATAGACATTATTAGATATTCATCTCCAGAATGCCTGCATTTAGAATGGGGTTGTTTAACTTGCATGGATGAAACAGTTGTCAATAACAATCCTGTTGTAGCAATTCCATACCATGCCTAAGAGCTAGGACAGCCCTCTAATCCAGTGTCTCTCGGTGAGTGTCCTCTGGGCCGCTAAAGCACAAAAGGCGCACTCACCTATGGCATTGTGTTCCTGTGAACCAGGAGAGTCTCAGCCAAGAACCCCAGTTCTCTTCGGACAATGGCAAAGGACACAAGTCATGTGAGACCGCATCCTACATGGTGTGTATCCAGGCGAATTCACAAACTCAGTGATTAGCACATCAGTCAAAGTACAAAGTCACAACATGACACCATGGCTGATGGATGTTCCCGTAAGGAGGGATGATTATTTCCGAACAACGGTGTCAGTGGCCTATGAGCTGTCCTGTCTCTGTCTCTCATTACAGCTGTTGGGAATTAACTGCTGGCAAAAGAGCAGCCTAGATCCATTACTTACTAGAAAAATAGTCAGATAATGGTTATTGACTGGATACAGATGTACAAAAGGCCTCGCAATCAAACGCTAGAATTATTGTAACAAGTGTCTCACATGAATGTGTGCTTTCCTACATTATAATTAAAATGATTGCACCACTGCCAAAAGGGTTATATAACTCCTTATTTAATTTATTTCAGATTTTAAATCATCTTGATAAGTTGCCATACTAATTAACACTTCAGAGGTATGTTGTAAAGAAGTGTATAATGGGTTTAAATGGAGAACTGGTTATGTAGCATATTAATGTGTCCACCCTGGGCCTGAAATAAACACAACCTTTCACTGTACTTAAATATTCTTTCTTCCCCATTTAAATCCCTGATGGCTTACACTCTTAGAAGAAGGGTTCTTCAAGGATTCCGTGGTTTGTTAAATGGCACACTTATCCAAAGCGCTTTACACTGTGCCTCATTCACCCATTCACACCAATGGTAGCAGAGCTTCCATGCAAGGTTCTACCTTGCCATTGGGAGCAACTTGGGGTTCAGTGTCTCGCCCAAGGACACTTCGGTATGTGGAGTCACATGGGCCGGGAATCGAACCGGCAACCCTAAGATTAGTGGACAACCCGCTTTACCACCTGCGCCACAACCATGGCTAATGGTGCTAGCTTGGATGGTTAATGGTGCTAGCTTTCGAAAGCACTTCCTTTTTGTCTTTTTTTCCTTTTAAGGGTTTAAGGCAGGGGTCTTCAACTTTTCCAGGCCAAGGACCCCCAAACTGATGGCGAGATGGATCGGGAACCCCCTAATTATATATATTGCATGAAATTGTGTTATATCAAACTGGTACCAAAACCCCCTAGGGGTCGTGGACCCCCTGTTGAAGACCTCCGGGTTAAAGGGTTCCCATAGAGAGACAAACCAGAGAACCGGTAAAGGTGCTAGATTTAACCTTTTTAACTTTTATGAAAAAACAACAACAATTAAACAATGTTCAGAGCCCTACAATAAAGCATCTCAGCCAGGGCATGTTCCCACCTCATGAACCACAGTGGCTCTGTCCAGGATAAAGATGTTACTGAAGATGAGTGAAAGAATGAACTGCTTCTACAACTGCTTCTACAACTTCTACAACAAAGAGGAGTGATTTGTAAATGTACTTTAACAACAACAAAAAAAAAAGAATATAGATTTTTAAATTGTTGCATGCAACACGTTCCAAAGAAGTTGGGATTAATAGCGTGATAATATGACTAGTTGAAATAAGAAGGTGATGTGAAACAGGTGAGGCAATCGTCTAATCATCTTATATAAGAAACCGCCAATAAATGCCTAGTCCTTCAAAAGCAAGGATGGGTCGAGGTTCCAGATGCATCAGCAAACAATCCAACACTTTGAGAACAGCATTCTCCAAAGAATAATCGGGTGGATTTTTGGCATTTCACCTTATACAGTGCATAATATAATGAAAAGATTCAAGGAATCCGGTCTAATCTCGGTGCGTAAAGGTCAAGGCCGAAAACCAGTTCTGAATGTGCATGATCTCCAATCCCTCAGACATCATTGTCTTAAAAAACCGTCATGAGTCTGTAATGGAGATCCTGACATGGGATCGGGAATGCTTTGGTAAACCTTTGTCAGTAAACACCATTCACCTCTACATCCACAGATCAAAGTTAAGGCTTTAATATGCAAAGCAGAAGCCATACATCAACACTGTCCAGAAGCACCACCAACGTCTCTGGGCTCTGTCTCATCTGAGATGGACAGTAGCATAGTGGAATCGTGTTTTGTGGTGTGACGAGTCAACATTTCAAATAGTTTTTGGACAAAACAGCCGTCGTGTTCTCCGGGCCAAAGAGGAAAAGGATCATCCAAACTGTTATCAGCATCAGGTCCAAAAGCCAGCATCTGTAATGGTATGGGGGTGTGTATGGTGGTATGGGGGTGTATCAGTGCCCATCGCATGGGTAACTTGCACATTTGTGAGGGCATGATTAATGCAGAAAGATATGTACATATTTTGAGCAACATGTGCTGCCATCCAGAGCAGGACAACACCAAACCACATTCTGCCCTGATTACTCTGGAACTGAAAGCATGCACCGTGGAAGCTCATGTCCATCAACACCGCTCTCCTTAAAGCTCAAGCCTTCGATGGATGGAGAACGCTAAATGCACCATATTCAAGACCATCCTCACTAGCATTTGAAAACACATTTGGATCAGCTCCTGACAACTAATACACACTAGTACAGGCTCTAAACTTGTCGAGTGGCATTGGCTAGAGATGTGCAGTGTGTGTTACACAATGTGCTCTTTCATACAGACACACCTGACACAAATCATTATAAGAGGATACATAGTGCAAGGATAAATTTACATTTATTTAGTTTTAAAGCCAAACAGAAATTTCTGTGGGAGGAGTTCGTTCAGGAGTGGGTTTAAATAGGATTGAAATTAGAATTCAGTGTGCACCTGATATCGTTCCATTAAGGGAGGCAGGACACATTGTGCAATTATAGGGCATACGGTGGCTTACTGGTTAACGTGTTCGCCTCACACTTCCAGGGTCTCGGGTTCGAGTCCCACCGGGGCCATTGCGTGTTCTCCCCGTGCTGTGGAGGTTTCTGCCGGGTACTCTGGCTTCCTCCCTCAGTCCAAAGCATGCATGGTAGGCTGATTGGCGTGAATGGGTGTGTGTATGATTGTGACCTGCGATGGACTGTCGCCCTGTCCAGGGTGTACCTCTCCTGGGATAGGCTCCAGGCTCCCTGTGACCCCGAAAATCCCCACAGAAACTTCTAGTGAATGGATTAGTCTTTGCTAGTAACCCTTTGTAAACATTGCTGGATTGGTCTCTGTCCATTTCAACTGTATTAAAAAGCTGCATATGGAAACTTTGGTTTTATTTTTCATTTGTCCAATGAATACACTATTGTATAAATTGCACGAATCATGCAAGGTGTGAACACAGAGTCGACAGAGTCCCACCCTACAGTGCAAACCTCATGCAATCATCTCTCATTCTTTCACAGCTCTGCCCCCTTCTGCAAACGAACCCACATGAAAAGATAATTTTGCTATTCATGCCACAAAAACAGTTATGCGTTGCATTCGGTTGTTTTGATCCAGACATCCGCAGCGGAAATCCGTGTCACAGCAAATATGTTTACACCAGCAGGGCTAAAGTCTTTAAACACTATTTTAGTGAGCAGCATGAAGCCGTGCGCCAGCCCTGCAGGATGGTGAGACGTGAGCCTGAAAGCAGAAGCTTAACCAGCATTGTTATGACCTCCTTTTTTTTCTCTCCCTCATTCTGCATCGAGCAGCTAGCACAATCGACTGACACTAAATGAGATTTGTACCTTTGTGATTTTCGAGTACTTCCATGGCACACAAAAGATTCATCCTATCTGTGTGGTACAGTCAGTCTATTGAGGCCGACATGATTTCTCTGCCTTGCAAACACACACACATACACACACACACACATGAACGATTGAGCAGAATCAGAAAGAGCTCTATTCAGATGCAGAGTGTCTGCAGGGAGCTGATCTCATTCTGCTGAGTGTCAGGGGGCAGGGCCACTAAGAGCACTGCATAATAAATTAAGCCCGAGCCAAAGCATCTGTTAATTACTGATGTGACCGTGCCATGGATTTCTGTCCCTTTTTCCCCATCCTGTTATATGTCACTTACTCCCTTCCTCCCTTTGTAAAAGTCTTTGATAATGGAAAAGGGGAAAAAAGCTTGACAAGAAGGCACATATACACACATTTATGGCAGACCAAGCACTATGGTATAATAATGTGATGGAAAAGCTGAGAGTCTTACTAACTTTATTATGACTTTTTTTTTTTTTAAAGTTCTGTTTGTTTTGCACTCGATATGTTCATCTGACTGTATTCATGCTCCGGCACCTGTTACTGATGTGTAGAGGTATTGAATTCGTAGCACGACACCTTTCATAGCTGGTTAATATTTCGCAGTATTGCACTGATGCACAGGAGACTCGTGTTAGGACTCAAGCAGCATGTTAATGAGAGTAGAATCAGCCTTTAGGGATTCAGGTGTCTGCTACTCTCTCTGTCTAATCTCTAATCATGTCTGGAGCAAACAAAACTGTCTGGTCTCAGATGAGATTGGGACCAGTCTGGTGTATGGACCTTATTTTCGTTTAGCTGAGATGTGGTGTTCCATAAGCCCATTTCCTGCAGCCTGTAGGTGAAAATAGAAGCATAGATCTGCTCTCGCTGAGGGGTATGTGACATGCGGCAGGGTGTATTAATACCTCCACTGTGTCTCATGAAGTAAAGAACTGATCCAGAAAACTGTGAAAACACAGTTCAACCCTGAAGCTTCTGCACTATCAGCTCCAAACACATTCACATCTTGGTGTCTCACCTGGCACATTCACTTAAACACAGAGTGTTCCTCAAGGAAATGCTCATATTTAGATAAATATACCAGAATTTTCTTCATTTTCAATCAACTGTACATGCAGTTAGCATGGACTAGAATTTCAACACAGTTCCTTGTAGTTAGCAAGAAAAAATAAATAAATCTCAAAACACTTATAATTGAAGTATTCGGAGAGTTGTTGTCAATAAATGTATATGCAAATCTCTAAAGCTGTATAATGGGAATGGATTTTCTTTTAGTGAAAATGAATCTGTGGTTGTGTGGTAAAGGTAGCTCAAAGTAAACACAGAACTGCTTCAGTTAATGCTTGCAACCAAAAAACATTATGGAAAGCATAAGTAAAGTCGTTAATGCAGAACAAAACTATAGGTGAACAGTTTATATATTCTCTCTCTCTCTCTCTCTCATCTTTCTCATCGAGCATTTATTACAGGTGCCACAGGCTGATTGCTTCCATGCTGCGCCGCATTCATGCAGTAATTCGTCCAAAAGAAGCCCCAACCAAGTATTGAGTGTGTAAATTAATATACTTTTCAGAAGGTTGACATTTCTGTATTATAAAATCTTAAGTCTAATATTTTGAGATAAATGATTTTTGATGTCCATGAGCTGTAAACCGTAATCATCGAGATTAAATATTTCACTTTATGTGTAATGAATCTAGAATATATGAAAGCTCCATTTTTTGAATTAAATTAAGGAGGGGGATTACTTTTCCACCCTAGTCACATTTTCGAGATGCGTGTGTATATTGTCTATATTTGGTGATATGTGTGATGTTCTGCAATATCCTGTTAGATAGAAAAAAAAATTAGTTATTTGTGGTTTTCTGTAGCAACACAAGGTCAAAATTATATATGCAGGGTCAAATATATACACACTCCACATCTAATATTTAGTTGAATGTCCCTTAGGAAGTTTAACCTCGAGCAGATGCTTTTGGTAGCCATCAATCAGCTTCGGGCAGAATTCTGGTTGTATATTTGGCCACTCTTCTTGGTAGATGGTAAAGTTCAATGACATTTGTTGGTTTCCTGGCACTGACTCGACTTTTAAACACAGTCCATAAATATTCGATAGGTTTGAGATCAGGACTTTGGGAGGGCCATTCCAAAAGTTTAATATTAGCCTCCTTTATCCATTCCACAAGCAGCTTTCATGTGTGTTCTGTTGAAACATCCAATCGTGTCCAAGTTTCAACCGTCTGGCTGATCATTTCAGATTATAATTCTGAATAATTCTAAGGTAGTCCTCCTTCATTATTCTATCCACTTTCTGCAATGCACAAGTTCCACTGGCAGAAAACCAGCCCCAGAGCATAATGCTACCACCACCATGCTTAACAGTTGGTACTCCTCCAAACATACGTCTGGTCATTGTGGCCAAAGAATTCAATCTTTGTTTAACCTGACCATTTGTTCATATGGTCAGCCACAAACTTTAGATGGGCTTAAAGATGTCAATTTTGGAGCAGGGGATTCTTTCTTGGATGGCACTTTTTGAGTCCACGGCAATGTGCCTTGGTGGTAACAGGGTTATTTCTGACCATCCGAACCAATTTCCTCTGAGCTGAGGGTAACAGTTTGGGTCTCCTTCCAGACCTTGGCAAAGTGGCTACACTTCCCAATAACTTGTACTTACGTACAATTGTTTGAACGGATGATCTTGGAACCTGCAATTATTTAGAAATGGCTCCAAGAGACATTTCTGACTTGAGTAAATCCACCATCCTCTTTATTTAGATCTGCACTGTGCTCCTTTGACTTTCCCATAGTACTGTGTGTTGGTCAATCCAATGAGTGCTGTCGAACAAACCCTTTTTATGTTGGCACAGAGAAGCTGCCAGCTGTAGTCAATCATGATCACTAACAGGAAATTAAGAGGCCTTTATGTTTGCGTGTATATTTTTGACCCTGTATGTATCATTTTGGTCCTGTGTTGATTACAGAAAACCCAAAATGAATTAAAACTTGTGAACTTTTTTTTTTATTAAATATGTATGTTGTACATTCATTCTGCCTCAGAATTTTTTTTTTGAAAGCCCAATATTGCCATGACATTCATGTCCATGATGAGTGTATGTAAACTTCCGACCTCAACTATACATGTACGGACAATCTGGAAATCCAAATCAACATACAACACATGTCTTTGGACAGTTGGAGGAAACTGGAGCACCCAGCAGAAACCCCCCAATGCACAGGGAGAACAGGCAAACTCCATGAACCATGGGCGTAACCACGCACTCTTTGGGGGGGTCGTGACCCTCCCAATGTTGAGAAAATACCAATCTGTCCCCCCCAATATACAGGAGAAAATATTTTCTATATGTTCCATATTAAATTTCCCTGCCAACGGATCTGTCTTTTCTTCATCTATTCTATTTATTTTATTTATCTATTTATTCATGTCTATTCTTTTTTAATATATTCACATTTGTTAAGGAAAATCGGTGTATCCCCCGTCCAATTGTACACTTGGTTTGGCCCAGACTCAACGCAAGTTCGGTGATGTATTTTAGCAGTTTCCCCATGCTGTGGGAGCTTCTATCACTCAGAAACAGTGAGCTTTAATCCTAAACCTATGTTCTACATATACAAAATTTCAGTATAAGATTTTGGAAGTTTGGCTGCGCGAGGGGGGGGGGGTTAGTTCTTGGACCCCCCCAATGTCCAAGCGCTTGGACCCCCCCAATTTCCATAACATGGTTACGCCCTTGCCATGAACACACAGGGAAGAGGCAGGCTTCAAACCCCCAACCCTGGAGGTGCGAGGCAAACGTGCTAACCACTAAACCACCGTGCCCCTTGATTTATATGTGCCGCAGTAAAACATACAAATCTAATCAGTTCTGATTGTAATCAGATACTGTAACAGCTGTCATAATGTCTGAGGTTTTACTGCTCCCTCAAATCATCATAAAAACCTTGGGGTGACTCTTGATGACAGCTTGACCTTTACAAACCACATCTCAACAACTGCACGGTCCTGTAGATTCATCCTGTACAACATCAAGAAAATCCGACCCTACCTCAACGAACAGGCCACACAGATACTAGTCCAGGCTCTTGTTATCTCAAAACTAGACTACTGCAACTCACTACCAAGAGAACCCATGTCACACCCCTCTTCATCTCCTTCCACTGGCTTCCTGTAGCTGCCTGCATCAAATTCAAGGCCTTGATGCTCACCTACAAGATCTTGTCTGGAACAGCACCCTCCTACCTCAACTCTCTCTTGAAGGCTTACGATCCCACACGCAATCTGCGATCGATTAGTGACCGACGCTTAGTAGTTCCTACTCAGGTCCACTTTCCAGAATATTCACACTAACTGTTCCTCAGTGGTGGAATGAACTTCCAACCTCAATCCGGACCACAGTATCTCTCACCATCTAAAGACCTACCTCTTTTGAGATCACCTAACCAACTCATTAAATAAATAAATAAATAAATAATGCACTTGCACTTTTACTCTGTGCACTTTGCTTCTTCTAGAACTCAATTAATGGATCTTGTATAGTAGCACTACTTGTATTGTCTCATTTGTATGTTACTTTGGATAAAAGCATCTGCTAAATGAATAAATGTTGAAATAACCTAATAAAAACATTAACAAGACTTTTAGTCAACAGAACTGACTCTGTTGAACACAAACCGAAATCAGCACATTTTCCCAGCCTAACATCTGTAAAACCCCCACTGCCTCTGTAGCGTACTGTATGCATAATTAGCAAGGACAGAGATTTGAATGTTTTGTTGTACTGAAAATAGAAAAGAAAAACTCTTATAATGAAAACATAATGGCAGTTGTAAAAATCAGTCAATCAACATTTACAGTACTCCACTATATGCGTGACAGGCTGGGAAAACCTTTCACATGGCCATATTTTTACATTTGTTTGACTTTTTATAGTTCTGAAATGTTCACTCTTGAAGAGATGATGATGACAAGACTTTTCTCCTCAGGCGATGAGACAGAGATAACGCTGATCATCAAAATGAGAGAGAACTCATTTAGCAGAACTTATAAATCTTTCAAATTTGACAGTAATGTTGTTTTTTTTCTAGTACATTAGGTTATAAATGTAAAGGTAGGCTAGGCATCTTTCACTGAAATTTGAATGAAATCTTTCAATGCAATTTTCTCCCTTTTCTTTTTTTTTTTTGGAGGTAGGCAGACTTTTAAATGCTAGCCCTAACCCTAACTTGACTTCTGGTTGAGATGTGTGCAAAAGACAAACATCCAAACAGAACATGTTGTTTTCAGAACTATATATTGTTTAAAAAAAATTCATTAGCCACCGTTCTAAGAGGGGTTTTCCCAGTAGAGTGAAGGTTGACATTTTTGTCCATGATAAACATGCATACAATACAGATGCAGTGGATTGAGGTTAGGCTGAAAAATCCGTAAAATATGAACTACCATATGGCAATGATCACCTTACCAGTCTGCTATATACTCATATAAAAAAGAAACGTCCCTTTTTCAGGAGTATTTTAAAGATAATTTTGTAAAATCCAAATAAGCTTTACAGATCTTTATTAGAAAGGGTTTAAACGATGTTTTTCATATTTGTTCAGTGAACCATGAATAATTATTGCACATGCACCTGTGGAACAGTCCTTAAGACATGAACAGTTTACAGGCACTAGGTGATTGAGGTCACATTTACTATAAGTTAGGACACTAAATAGACCTTTCTACTGACTCTGAAAAACACCAGAAGAAAGATGCCTAGGGTTCCTGCTCACCTGTGTGAACATGCCAAAGGCCTGCTGCAGGGAGACATGAGGACTGCAGATGTGTCCAGAGCAATAAATGTAAT
>JAFFST010047594.1:286020-288520 GCA_022414735.1 Noturus placidus
AGCACAAACACAGCAGCCTGAAACTGAGTGAAAGTTAAAAGTTTTGTCAGGAACCCAATGGTTTTCCACTCGAGGGGAGACGGGAAAAAAGTGGTGCAGAGCCTCCAGATGGCAGGAGCCCAGCGAACCAGAGAGGGAGAAAACTGTGCAATCAAGACAAAGCATGACCGCAGTCTCTCACCTCACAAACAAAGGCTCAACATCGCATGTCCTGCAAAAACAAAGAGTGTGTTGTGGCTGTGGCTCAGTTGGTAGAGTTGGTTGTCCACTCACCATGCCACAAAATCAGTCTTGCCTTGTTTAAATACCTGCCATGTTTTCACTAAAGTTGGTGCATGTCAAGGCTTCAAAACCAGAAAGGTGTCTCATAATTTTCTTGACCTATTCCTTGTCTTCTTAACCATCCATGTATTCTAGCCTTAAGTCATTTTCACAGCTTTCTTCACAGTGCTACTCTAAAGCGCCTCTGCTTCAGTGTGTCTATTAAGGAGTCAAGAGTTTAACAGCCATTTACTCAATGGAGCTTGATCTCTGATCTTTACTGGATCCTGTTCTCTTTTTCTTGTGTATCAACTAATGTGCCATCAAGGCAGTAGTGATGAAGACCATGCCATTCACAAGCCCTTTTCATTATTCAAAGGCAAAGAGGCCTGTGGGCATCAAGCAAAGTCAAGCAAGTCCAGTGGCAAACACTGGTCAGAGAAAGCAGGTCTCCTCCTCTGGGAAGTCAGAGCTGAGTTCGGCAGGGGTGAAGTCTGACAGTAATTATTCAAAAATCAAGGTGAGAAAAGAAAAGTGTGTTGAGGCGCCCCGGGAATGATCCACGGCTCTCTGCCAAGACGGCAGCCGCTAGATATCACACACCACTGGGCTTTTTGTGTGTGTGCACTCATGTCCACCTTGCAGCGGCCAGTCGGTTCAGTGCACACTATCACGTTAAAGGAGGACAGGCACCCAAGGCTCCGAATGACATGGCCATCATTAGGCCAAAGGCAGTGCGACTGCACTTCACTTCACCCGAGCATGATTAAAACGCTGCTCATTAGCATGGTTTAAGTGGAGAGCACTTTCACGGTCTTACAATTACACTGACTCCAACCCCTGTGAGTGTGAGAACCATCCGAATGAAATGATCCCTCTTCTTTGAGGGATCTTCTATTACAACATGGTGAGGCGCAATAACCTTACACCAGAAAAAAAAAACGCCGGGTAATTAAATCAACTTGAGCATGGACACAGTGAATCAAGGCGCCGTCCAGAAATTGTGCAGGGAGGAAATGAAATCACGCCGCTCGTGGCAGAGCATGTCTCCATGCTCATTATGGAGAAAAGAACCATGAACACAAAGAATGATGAAAACCTCAAATGATCTCCTTGCTCAGAAATAGATTCAGCACAACAGTACCACATCGCCAGTGACAATTTAAGGACTGCAAACACATTCTTCATTAATCCATTTCATTCAGCATCTTCACTTTGAGTCAAGGAGGATGCTGAGACTTTTCAACAACTATAAGGTTCAGGTGTCTATATTCAGCTTTTTTACAGTCTTTGACACTCCAGATTTTCAGTGTGTAGTCTACCTGAAGGCATCAGAGAGCATCTGGCACAGAGTATAAACCCATTCCAGTGCCCCTATGACCCATCGCTTAAGTCCTGCATCCGCCAATCTGTCACATGCTGACACAAACCTGCCTCCGGAAAGAAATCTGCTTTAAACTCTCCAAGCCTGCTCTGACAAGTCCTACCAAACAACAAACAAATAATAAAAGCCTTCTCCTTCTGGGTGACAATGAGAATTAAAGCAATGACAGTCCACAGCATCTATAGTCTGGAACTATGCATCTTTCTGGTGACAGGATGCAACAGTATATGCTTTTATAATCGAGCGTAAAAAAAAAAACCAAAACCCTCGCAAAACAAAGACACACTGTCAAGACAGCAGCACAGGAGCATCTTCAAGTGGCAAGAGAAAACAACATCTATAGAAACACCTTGTAATTTAGGAGTATTGATATTGTAACTTGTTATGTGCACACTAGGAGCCATACAATAGGTATTACATCAATTTAGATTAGCTCTTTACATCGGATTCCTTGATTGTAATTTTAATAAGATATATTTACATTTAGGCCTTGGCCGAATAAACAAATAAAGAGATTAGATAAGACAAGCCAACTAAATAAACTATGAACCACTAATACAAATTTCAGATAACACCTGAATCGGATCAGTTCATTTTTGATATTTGCTCTGAGCTTTTACAGACTGTGAACAGAGACAGATGTTCATTTTAATTAGTCAATTAAAATTAAAATGAAAGTTCTACTTTCACAATGGCACAAATATTTGCTTCGACGTCCTGTAATTTTTAAACAAATAATAATAATAATAATAATAAAAACTCCACAAATCTTCTTTTATAATTACTGTAATCATTTTACAAGACATGAGAACTGCACCCATTAAATTTGCACAAGGTTCAGAAAATGCTATATGC
>JAFFST010047594.1:291020-296482 GCA_022414735.1 Noturus placidus
GACGGATGAACAAATGGATGGATGGATGAATGAATGAATGGATGGACAGATGGATGGATGGACGGATGGATGAATGGACGGATGAACAAATGGATAGATGGATGGATGAATGGATGGATGGACGGATGGATGGATGGATGAATGGACGGATGGACGGATGAACAAATGGATGGATGGATGAATGAATGAATGGATGGATGGATGGATGGGGTGGTGTGATGCGTCCCAATGTAAAGTGGAGTTGTTACCACTGTAAAGTTGATTATTTTTGAATAACATGAAGTTATTAATCTTACACTATAGCAATTTACCTTCTTTATTAAAGAACAACATGTTATACATTTGATCCTTTTATACTTACATTTACTGTTGTGGAAGAACATCCCCAAAATATTCACTTCACTGAAGTCATAACAGCTATACACAAACACTCACTCACATTCACTTAGTTAATACATTTAAAGAAACAGCCTTTGTTCCTTAACCTCTGACTGTTATAAAGCACTGACACTAGAGCCTCCTTTCATAAATAATCATCTCCTCACAGAAAGCATTTGGTTATTATTAGGCTTCGGTGATATGAAGCATCTGCCACATTCAATTGTTACTGTATGAACGATAAAACACTGGAACAAGGACATGAATAAAAACTTTGCAGCCAGCACTATTGTCAAAACTAATGTTATAGAAAATGAATCATAACCTTCTGACCAATCATATTCGAGAATTCAACATAACTGTAGTAAATATCCATTGTGTCATCAACTTGGTTTCTCTGAACATTTATGCATTTGAACCTTTGTTATAATGAATGTTTATTGTTTATGTTTATGACATAAACATGAGTGTGTTAAGTAGTACTCTCGTGATTGGTGGTATATTTAAGCTGATGTCTTCAACCTATAAGTCTAAATACTTGATAAGGTAAATGTTCATCTGTGGCGAACCTACATCGTTTGTTTGAGCAGCTAACAGTCAATGTGAGCTGTTCTACAGCCTGAATAAATCTGCCATGATCGTGGTTTTGAATGTACCATTGCTGCTTAGTGTGGAGTCTACATGACTGATGGTTAAGTAGCATGTTGTAAGGCTGCAAGAGTTCTTTTACATCAACCAGCAATGATAATGACCTCATCACTATTCCCTGCACTTGTCTCATTTGTTTTAGACGGTAATGTCAGGTCTAGTCCTGCCACAAAACTGCTACATTTCTTTCCCCCTTGTGAACAGATATAACAAATTCAGAACTACATCAAACTGAAGGTGAGCGATGTCTGCACACATTTGGATGAGCATTCACATCAGTTTTCAGAATGGCAGAGTGTGTTTGAGTTCAAAAACCTTAAAAAATAAAACTGTTCCAAGCCATATTACCTTTTCTTTATAAATGGTGGAAAGGGTGATTTTCAGAGAACCAGAAAGGTGTGTGGGGTTACAGAACTATTTGCAATATCAGGATCTAGGCCATTAATCTGCCCAGAAGAATATCACCAATACGAATATCCCTTTCATCACCTGATATATCGTATTTTTGGCTTGAAAATTGAAAAAAAAAGTTGTCTGTAAATGATCTGTGTAATTCCACCTACAAACAAAACTTTTTTTTCTAATAATCAAAAAATCGAGGTTTTTGGTCAAGTTTTTGTTAAATGGCCCTTCTCTTCTCCCCTACATGAGATCACTCATGATGGTGGAGTGGTGAGGTGCTGATGTCCCAAGGAGTTATCATGCCTGTGTTACCTTCTGGCTCTCCCTTTTATTCATAGCTCATGTCCCTGCTTGCACTCTGATCACAATGTATGCTCATTTGAACCACTGTAGACAAAGATTGCACACCTAATAATCTGCTCTTCTCTCTCTTTGCCAAGCAGGATGTGCACTCCTACTGCCTGACCTGGACACACTTCTAATGCTTCTAACGCCCACCGAACCTGCCTGATTCATACAGAACTACTTCTGCTTGGAGTTTCTGTACTTGTGACTCACCTTCTAATGCTGTGGATGGTCCCACATGGATACTTCACAAAAGCAGTTTATGCCTTAAGTCTTACCTTTGCTTGAGTGAATAATCACAGCTGGTTACTGTAGATTTGTACTTAAGAACCGCTGCTGTAATCATAAAGACTGATCTAAGATCATACCAGGACTCTTATCTGCTACTCTCACCCCCGGACTGTGTTCATACTGAATTTACTTTCAAAACATTTAGTACACTTTGCCTTTATAGAATACAGTTGTAGAAGAGTAATGATTTATAATCACACTATCGGGCATCACCCAGGAAATGATGGGTTCCCTTTTGAGTCCGGTTCGTTTTTTTCCACTGTCAGCTCGTGCGTGCTCATTAAGAATCTAAGAATCTCATTAAGAATATCCAGATTTCTGCTTTGTGACAACGTCTTTTGTTAGAAGTGCTGTACAAATAAAACCGAACTGATCTGACCGGTTAAAACTCAAGTGGAAGCATTAGTGTTTAGAAATAAAGTGAAATAAACATTGTGTACAATGTTTAGAAATAAAGTGCCAAAACCATCTATTTTGCATTCTTTTCTAAATTAATACAAATATTCTAATTACAAATGATATTAATGACAACAACTTGAGTGAAAAGCTGAATCTTTGAAATATTTACATGAATTTTAGTGTATTTGGTACGTCCCCTTTTTGTGGCATGGACTCCACGAGTTTGCACAAAACCTTATGATCCAATTTAGAATGGATCAAAGCCCTCAGTGTGTCGTCTGAACACATGCTTCAAGAGAAGATATTAGTGATGAGGAAAATCTGACCTTTTGTACAAAGGAATTAACATGATCAATATCACACATTAAAATAGTGACCTAGAAATAGTGCAGAATCTTGAAAATTAAATATTCAAGATATTGAACATTTAATTTCTTTGTTTTAAATTATTAAAATTTTTTAAAACTTTTAAATTCCAGATTTTTAATGTGTTCTCAGAGTTTTGGACCCCACTGTATATTTCAGAGTTTGTTTTAGTTGTTCTGACTCACTGACAGACTGACTGACTGACTCACTGACTCAATGAATGAGTGACTGAGTGACTGACTTACTGACTGACTCACTCACTGACTGACTTACTGACTGACTGACTGACTGACTGAGTGACTGACTGACTCACTCACTCACTGACTTTCTGATTGACTCACTCACTCACTCACTCACTGACTGACCTACTGACTGACTGACTGACTCACTCACTCACTGACTGACTCACTCACTCACTCACTCACTGACTGACCTACTGACTGACTGACTCACTCACTCACTCACTGACTCACTCACTCACTCACTCACTCACTTACTCACTCACTGACCTACAGACTGACTGACTGACTCACTCACTCACTGACTTTCTGACTGACTCACTCACTCACTCACTCACTGACTTACTGACTGACTCACTCACTCACTGACTGACTTACTGACTGACTGACTGACTCATTTGACTCATATTGACTGATTACAGGCAATACCACATATTTTTCCTCTGCTACACTAGGTCTTCATTTCTACACTTGTACCCTGGTGATTTACCTGTTTTAACAATAGGAATTCAAATACAAAGATGTAGATAACGTTGTCTATCAGTGAACATCCCAGACTGAGAGATGGTTTAACATAAATATGAATGTTTTCACAAATATAAATTAGTCCTGTTTTCTAAATCCATTGAAGGGGAAAAACATTATTGGACATCATCTTGTGTATTAAATGCTTAGGATTGCCAGTGCATACTGCACATACAGAACATCCTGCCCATGCACTGTAATAAATAAAAGAAATACTGTAGATATGGCACATAATATATCTACAGAGTTCAACATTCTGAAATAATGATTCGTCAGGAATCTGTACCATACTACGTAAGTGTTTTCAGTTGATCTGAGACAACACAAACTGTTCAAGGAACATTACAAGCATCAGTGGAAGTTAAATGAGTAAGTATAGCAATAATGAGGATATAATATAAATTTAAATAAAACTGTATTGTAATTAAATTATTCCGAAACCAGCAGATCTTCACTTGTTGAGTGAGCGTAACAGCTTTGTTCAGCTATCTGAGTGGAAATGTGCCGCTGCACTCGGGTGCGCACAATGTTCCCTTTTCAACTTAAACATCTGTTGATTCGAACCAAATACTCCCTCTTCTAGTATATTCAGACAAAACAACATCTTCAAAAGAAAACAGGCATCAGCCATGTGCACTGGTGCAGTAGGCATGATGGGTAAACAGAGCGCTTACTCATTAGCGATCAACAATGAGATGGGCTAACATCAAAAATGTTGAAAAGAGAAGGATTTATTTCCTCAGAGAGCAGAATACAGTTAATGAAGGGGATGAGCTATTGACAGACTGTTAAAACAGAAAAAAAGGATTCTTCAGTGTGGGCATAGTAGAGGCAGACGAAAGGTGATGAAAGGTGATGGAGTAGAGAGATTTAGAATAAAAAAAAAGACTATTGCCATAAAACCATGGCAGCTACATGGTGTTTTATATCCAGTATTAATTCCCATATTTAAAACCGCAGGCTGTTTCTTCTTCTCAGAGAAGACCAGAATACTAATGGATGCCTGGAATGGCCAGTGGCCAGCTGTGAACAGAAAGGTGGTGAACTTTCCTCTACAGGACACATGAGACAAGTACACATCAGAAGACATGAGTCTCACAGGAATGTGAAGCGTATGAAAGGACATCAAGCAGAAACATGAGCGCCGCTGCCAAGCCCATTCCCAGAGTAGCTGATGCACGTAAGGGAATTAAAATGACAGGCTCCCGGGGAGAGTATGCTTTTTCACTGTGCAGACGTTTACAACTTTTCATAGGGGAAACACAAAGGCAAGGCTGTGTCATTCAGAAATGCTAATCACACAGTCCCATGTCTCAGTGTAGAGGGACAGTTAAAAGCACCCTAACTGTCAGTGAGTAATGGTGCGCCTCTCATGGTGGACTACACAATACTGGCTGGCTTGTACAGTATATTCAGTTTTTGTCTCTTTATCATTGTTGATAGCAAATACAATTCAACATCACTGGGCATGTCTTCAACATCATCAGTGCCTTTAAGTCCATTTATAGAAACTTTCATGTAGCAGGTAATGGATATTCATATGTTCACTGATTTTGTCAGACTTATTTTATTTATTTTTTTTACATCATATTAATCAATATTGCTGATAATAGGCAGATAGACCAACCTAATTCAACTTTTCCTAAAAAAAAAAAATCAACTTGTATTTATTAAAAGAGAAGCTGCAAGGTATGATCTAACTTTTGTATGTACGCACAGTTTACATGACCAAATTCAGAGAAATTTCCTAAATACTGTGTTAGAAATTTGTTGCTAAACTGTTTTCTTTTTTTTTTCATAACAATTTTTATTGATTCTCATACACTTTTCAGAGTACAACAAAATATATCAATACAGAATCAACATTTT
>JAFFST010047594.1:307903-324739 GCA_022414735.1 Noturus placidus
TATATATATATAAGCAAATAAAATAAAACAATGGTACATTTTCCTTTTTCCAATCAGAACCCATTGGACGTAAAAGGGTTTATAAGGGATCTGTGTTCCACATCTTGACACAGTACTCCACACTCTTCACGCTTCTCTTTTTCATCCATAATTCCCTGCAAAGTCTGGCTCTCTCGCATCTCTGTGACCTTTTCCATTCCACTAACTCCATCATACTCTTAGATCTTCATCTTAAGCCTTGTTCGCTATCCCTCCATCTAATCCCCATAGTCTCAAAGATCAAGTCTTTTCTTTGATAACACCTGGACTCGGGAATACATTTCCTCGAACAATCTGACAGACCCACACGCTTTATCTTTAGAAATAATTTAATCTGTTTTCTCACGACATGGTTACCGTGTCACCCGGTCCTTCGTTCTAATCAATAACATAAGTTTTTCTGTTTTCAGATGATTTCCTTTTGCCAATGAATTTAACATTCCTAATGACTGCTACTTTGTGTTTTTCAGACTAAAAGTGTCTGAGGATTTGACAAAGGATTACACCAAAAAATAATAATAATAATAATAATAGTCATCGTGGTCATCATAATCCTGGAAACACTGGGTGTGCAAGGTGAGTATACACTCCAGCATACTTTAACAAGGACTCGGAGACATGATCCCAGAAGCAAGTTTACAGCAACTCCACACAGTCAGTAACCCAAGCTTAATATTGTAGTATAATATATTGTAGTTTTAAATCTGTTTACTTTTTTCTAGGGCACTGCATAATTGCAATATCTAATAGTGTTATTAATTGTAAATAGTGTTATTATTGTAAAGTAATAGAAAATAATTTAAAAATATAATAAAAAGTTTTTTGTTTTTTTTTAAGCATGTGCAATATTTTGTCAAAGTGTCTGATGATACTGTCTTTATTGATCACACATACACAGTGAAATTCTTTTCTTCACATACCCCAGCATGTCAGGAAGCTGGGGTCAAAGCACAGGGTCAGCCATGATACTGCACTCCTGGAGCAGAGAGGGTTAAGGCCCAACAGGGGGAGTTTTGCAGTGCTGGGTCTTGAACCCCCCAGAGCCTTAACCATCAAGCCACCACCAGCTCTGTGTATGACTAGACTTTTGTCTGATGAATTCACAGTGTTTCAGGGACACCTAGTGTCTGAGAAATGAACACCGCTGCACAAGAGTATTTTTAACCAGATGACAAATGTGTGAAAACATTGATTTTATTTTATAATATTAGATCCTCTGTGTATCAATTCCATTTCCATTCTGATTACTGCTATTGATACAGAATATTACTCTTAATAGACGCAATAAGCCTGTAATGATTAAAAAACACAGACTGAATTCAAACCTGGTAATCTGCTGTACAGGGTGAATGTGTGACTGATTATTATTATTTTGTTTTCGTTTTTTATTTTCCTTTAAATGACTCTAATCTGGGGGCGCACGGTGGCGTAGTGGTTAGCACGTCCGCCTCACACCTCCAGGGTCTGGGGTTCGAGCCCCGCCAGGGCCGTGTGTGTGGAGTTTGCATGTTCTCCCTGTGTGTCAGGGGTTTCCTCCGGGTACTCTGGTTTTCTCCCCCAGTCCAAAGACATGTTAGGCTGATTGGTGTGTCCATAGTGTGTATGTGATGGTGCCCTGCGATGGACTGGCACCCTGGACAGTACCCCGCCTTGTGCCCAATGCTCCCTTGGATAGGCTCCAGGTTCCCCCGTGTCCCTGAAAAGGGGTAAGCGGTTGAAGATGGATGACTCAAATCTAATCACCTTACAAAGTGGCAATAGCTAGTTTATGACTAACTTGGGAGGACCTCTAGTGGCAGCAGCTGGAAAGACATGAATGCACTGCAAGGCATTATTGTTTTAGGAAAATTTTACATGGATACATTAATGAAACATTTTTAAATGGTTATTAGACATTATCTGGTAGCAAGATTCAGATCCAAATCTTGTGCTACTAATCACCACCTGGAAAAAGTCAATGATTCAGGATAGGTGTCTGAATGCAGACTATAGACTGGTGTAATAACTAGTGCATGGTAGCCAGCTAGTTAGTGTTAGCAGCAATGATAAATAACATTAAACTTTAAGATACGCCCACTCAGGACACCTCTTATGTCCATATATGGACTGAAGGACACTTAAGGACACACAGTCTGTGGTTGGGGAAGTTTTGCTCATTTGTTTTCCTTGTACTTTATGGCGTGTTTACTAGTGTTGAGGATTAGTGATGGCTCTGACTGGTAGTGCTTCATTTATTCTCCACACTCTCACCTAGTGATGAGCAGATTCAGCTCCAGTTCCCTTCATGCACCTTTCCTCCCATGATTAATGCACAGGACTGTGGGACCGTACTTAACTCTGGATTTTCACATAGAAGGCACAATAATATTAATGCAGGGAATCATGCTGTATGTGTCAATTCATATTGACAGTGTCTTGCTGAATTTACAGTTATTAAGATTTTATCACTGACAATGTAGAGTTCCATCTATCCATCCATTTTCTGTACCGCTTATCCTAGAGGGTTGCAGGGAACCTGGAGCCTATCCCAGGGAGCATGGGGCACACGGCGAGGTACACCAGATGGGGTGCCACAATGTAAAGTTATTTAGTTCATTAGAAGCTCGTGCAAAATGGCGCTGAGCTGTTTGGGAGCTGAAAGAGTTGGCTCTTATTGGTGAGCTGAGCCAAAGGATCTCACTCACTGTAGCTATAGAGAGATGGAATTCCCTTCACTACTGCTACAGTGGCAGAAGGGCAAGGTACCTACAAAATAAATAATCAATCAATAAAATTCAACTAAAAAAATAAAAGTTAACTTAAACATTAAAAAAAAACTTAACTTTAAATATAAAGAGCCATTTTTTTTTTATAAAAGAGCCCAATTTAAATAAGTGAACTTTAGATAAAAGGAGTCCAATTTAACTCTGACTATTTTTATTTCAAATTTACTGTTTATCCATCCATCCATTTTCTATATTGCTCATACTACAGGGTCACGGGGAACCTGGAGCCTATCCTAGGGAGCATGGGGTACAACGTGGGACAGGATGCCAGTCCTTCGCAGGGCACAATCACACACTCATTCATACACTACGAACAATTTGGACATGCCAATCAGCTTACCATGCATGTCTTTGGAGGAGGAAACCGGAGTACCCGGAGGAAACCCCCACAGCACGGGGAGAACATCCAAACTCTGCACACACAGGGCCACGGTGGGAATCGACCACTACCCTGGAGGTGTGAGGCAAACGTGCTAGCTACTAACCGTGCGCCCTCCGTTTACTTGCATTACGTTTTTTTTGTACCTTGCTCTTCTGGGCCACTGTACAACTGCTGACACAACTGCAATAGAAAGTAACTAATCAGACATGCTAGCAAATATCCTTGAATGCAAAGTCCAACTAGATTATCAGCTTTGGCGATATTTATGATCGTATATAAGAGACTGGAATTTCAAAACAAATAAAAGTCAGAAACCATCCTTTAAATCTTATTTACTCCATTACAAAACATACACCACATTATGAGTTTATAACAGACACACAGTTCGTTTCAAAAACAAAAATGTGGTTCTAATGTTACGCCATTGCACTGAATATAAACCCCTTTTACTTGTCTTCAATCATCATTTTACTTCAGTGACATAAATAGCATAATAATAACTCGCACACCGACAATATAAATGTCTATTTCTTCAGTACATTGTGTGTGTTAATCTTTATAAAAAAATATTTAGCAAACATTTGCACACAGTTAAACAAATATATCGGTTAATACACAGTACTGTGCAAAAGTTTTAGGCACCCTATTTTTTTCTAGTACAAACTTTATTTTATTTTGTGACGCCTACATTATCGAGTCATTACAAAAACATGTTAGATTCCCAAACATTAGTTTTCTAGCACAAAATTAAAATTACAGTAAAATGTTTGTATGTCAGTAAAGAAAGCAGTATTTTACATAAGAGACACTTTTCAGACAATAAACACAATGAAGGCTGCTGGGTTTTTCTGCAAAAATAAGAAGCGAGTGCGATGGTCAAAGTCTCCAGAAGAACCGTGTCTGGTTCTGCAAGATGTTGAATAAAACTTACAGCTCATTTCCTTATAAAACTGCACTCATTGTACCAGAGATGACTATTTTATTATTGACTTTGTTTCATTTACTATTGTTTACTGATCTTTACTGTATTTTTTTTAAAATGTAGAAACATTTCATTATTTTGAAGGCATCTTTGCTCTACAGTATTTCTTTGCATGTGCCTAAGACTTTTGCACACCACTGTATATATAACTATCACACCAGTGTTAAGCACAGAACTGGAGAGACACAGTGACAACCAGTGACCATCCAATGACTGCTTTCACCTCTGTTCTCATATCCCTGTGGGTTCAAACTGAGGCAAGACATGGATTTAAATCAAACCTTCATGTAAACATCTGTTTTACACAGAGCATGGCTAATAAAAATAAAATTAAAGAGTGCATGAGAGAGAGAGAGAGAGAGAGAGAGAGAGAGAGAGAGGCAGACAGAGAGAGAGAAACAAACCAAGAAATATTTGGCAAAACTAGTGTTCAGACAATACAATCTGTGCTTGTTTAGTGCAAGTGCAGGACAATTCTGACCAGAAATGTCCAATCAAACAGAAAAAAAGAAGAGTTAAAAGCTTTGGGACATTTATATGGACTCGCTTTATAGGCGCTTTAAGCGAAAGTGTGCAGAAAATGAACCAAGCTTCCATCTGAGCATGTCGAGGGTTAAAGGTCTTCAGCGTGGATCTCTTCATGATGGGATTTAAACTCAGAACCTTCTGATTGCTAGCATTGACTGCTCAAGTTTCATTTTACTGTACTTTCAATAACATACAGCTGACGTCAGTGACCAGAATAATCTGGAGCAAAGTGTCAAATAGTTCTCCAATGAAAACACAACAGATGTGGCATTTGCTTAAGCTGAATATTTGCATTTCGACACACAGGGTAATACACACAGCTCATAGTGACTCTCTCAGTCAGTTATAAACATATGTGACCTACACCATCATTGTGAGTCACTCTAACCCAGAAGCACATTTTAATACATTTGGCGTAAAGGAAGTCTCGGCTTTATGCCCTAGTCAGGCTGATGGTGGAGTTAGAGCCTATCCCAGGACCACTGGACATGAAGCAGGAATTCACACCCAGTCTATTGCAAGGCACCCCACACACACACACACACACACACACACACACACACACACACACACACACACACACACACACACATATAAAACACTAGAGGCAATTTAGAGTAGCCAGTCCACATACTAGCATGTTTTTGGGCAAAACTCCACACAGACAGTAAATCGGCTGAGACGGGAGCTGGGGACTCTATAGCTGTGAGGCCTCAAAGTGTGCGGTCTTAGTTAGACAATGAAATCAAGCATAAGGAGGCGTTAACACTTTTCAGACATACACACTCTTCATCATGTGGGTGGAACACTGTTATTAATCATTGACTGATATCAAGAGAAACCGCACGTTTCACTGAAACGTGCATGGCTGTGAATTCAGTGGGTTTTGCTGCAACTTGAAAAAAAAACAAAACATTAAAAAAAAGCAGAAAGGAGAAGAGGAGGATGAGAACGAAACAAATATTCACTAGCATCTGGAGATAAATGCAGCATTCTAAAATGTAGAAAATGCATTTTATGACCGTGTTTGAGGGCCAATCGATATTTGTTTGAGTTTCATAATAACATTGACACAGTATGAAAGCCGAGACTTTCTCTGCGTGCCCAGAACAGCCTTTAAGTAAGCTTTTGATATAGATTGTGGTCTCCACTTAGAAAGGCCCTTGCGTCTCCAGAATCAAAATGGCAGAATGCATCACATAACATACTGTATGCCAGTGGGTTGTTGAGCTGACGTTAGTTTCTAGGTCAGTATCTGGCATTGTTGTTCCCCGCTGTGAACTGATCTGGCATTCATACTTCATCTACAAAAACAAGGTGTTCAGACTAATTCAATGTTTCAAGGCTAAAAATGTAGCCAGGGAGCTCAACATCTTGTATGGCTTGCGAGTGTATGACCTCGCATTGAACTAAATGACATGGTGTGTGATAGTGGAAGCATAAACGAGCAGAGAACTCTGAAATCTCAGCCTGGAGTTCTGAGCGGATTCGGCTTTATACTAGAGAGCCCACTAAAGTCTGAGTTGGGTGCTGAATAGTAGAGAGGAGACAAGGACGTGGTGTGCGTGTGTGTGTGTGTGTGTGTGTGTGTGTGTGTGTGTGTGTGTGTGTGTGTGTGTGTGCAGAAACCTAATCACCAATGGATAAAGAGAGAGATGGGAATTCACTAGCAAGAAGGTAGAGATGTGTGGTCATGTATTCAGTTAATATAACTCCACAACATTATTAGTCTAGTTTAAACATATTCCTCATCTCTGGAGAAACTGTCATTCTTCGCAATCATATCTAGAAGTTACAAAACTTCCTTTCTCCTGGAAAATGAGCATTCGTAGTATTAGTTTAATGACTACTATTGGTACTTTGCATAGGGTGATTAGAATACTTCTGCATCTACATACTGTAGGGTTATTCTCCAATGACATACAGTCGCAATCAAAACGATTCAACCCGCATTGCAAATCAGGTTTATTGTCAAAATGTACAGACTTTCAGCTGTTTGTAATGAACCAATCAAACAAAAGCAATTGAAATAGTTTAACACAAGGACTGCTTCAAATGGTTTCCCCAAATTCAACTGAAAATGCAACTTATAATGATTTCTCCAGCTTCAAAATGATTCAACCCCCTGAATAGAATCCCTCACAACAGCACAAATCTGCAAAACAGGTGTTGTCTCAGACACACCTGATGCAACTAGTCAAGAGCTTCATCAGTTGCATTACAGTTTTGAATTTGGGGAAACCACTTGAACAGTCCTTGTGTTAAACTATTTCAGTTGCTTTTGTTTGATTGGTTCATTACAAACAGGTGAAAGTCTGTAAATATTGACAATAAATCTGATTTGCAATGGATTGAATCATTTTAACTGCGACTGTATGATGCAACACTTCTGAACAGGTTAAAAATGTTTCAGTGTGCTACAATTAAAGACCTCTAATGCTGTGATGTTTGAGATTAGAAGTTTCTGACCAAATTATTTATAACAGATCCAATCCAATTCATCCGTTTGATCAGTCAGTAATCCAAATATCAATCATTTCCCTAGCTATTATCAAAAAAGATAACTATAAAGAAAGGCAGTTTATATACGTCACATTTGAAACTACACTAGTTTCCTAGAGTGCTACGTAGCACATATTTTGATGCAAAAATATGTCTGAAGCACACGGTCAATCAATGGTGGGTTAAAATGTGCATTATGTTCATGTGTTGTGTGTTTGTGTATGCAGTGTAACAATGTAAACTAACACAAACAGACTTCATCAGTAATTTGCAAGGTGTTAATGACCTCCTTGTATGCTCAAAGCAAAGCCTTGACAAATAAACACACGATCAGAATGGCTGCTCAAAAACACGTGTACCACATAAGTCTACATGCAGCTTTACACTCTGCTGTGTGTAGTCAGGCAGGAGAGGAGGTCCAGCCTCCTCCCCTGAGCCATCAGTGTGAAAAACACTCCACAGGAATGTGTTGCTGTTTGCTCTCAACCATCACGTGAGATCATCTAGCCACAGCCAACTAAACCGATTAGTTCCATCCTGCTCATTGAGATAGGAACAAGCAAGAGAAGACAGTGAGAGAAGTGGAAGCTTCTCCGTAGGGTTACTGATGTGCTAGGTCTCGTGGCAGCCTGTGGTCACAATCTTCATGTACTGAGTGAAGATCGCCTCGAACGCCTCGTCTCTGTGGATCATGGCACCGAAGACCAAGGGCTGGAAGACGGAACACATATATGAACCAAGGCGGATGTAATCATTTGAAGCATTAATGGAGCTGTTTGTAGTTGTATGACCCTCTGCTAAATCAAAATTCGAATGAAAACATTGACAGGACTTTCAACTACCTGATGCAACTAAATCTGTTGAGACTACGCATGCATCAGCTCAACTATACGAAATTAGACCAATATTGCAAGTCACAGTTCTTCTAAGGTCTCTCCGAAATGATATGATTAGAACAGGTCAGAAGAGACTCTTTAAAACTTTACAAACTGCAAATCATAACACTGCACAGTTCAGTGCTTTACCTCGACTAACACTCCTCAACTCATTACAGCGTGTTATCTGAGAACAGTCATATCACACGTATATCCTTTTCTAAATAAAACCATAACTCACCTTCTGTGTTGAGGGAGTGGCAATAGAGATCCCCATTCCTGACCCAGGCAAAACGGACAAAACCTTATACTACAGGGAAAAAAGAAATCCAGAAACAATGGTGAAATTCACACCCACTGGCTCATATCTGAAGTATGCGAATATCTAAATGTCCTCGGTTACCTTTTGGATATCTGTGATGTCCACAAGCTTTATGATTTTATTCTTTTTGGAAGAGCCTGATCTGGAACTGGAGCTCTCGAAACACAAGTGGCTGAGAAGAACATACTGCATTAAACATTTAACTCCTAACTCTCAGGTTATGAGTACTAATCAATAAGAATGTTCTAAATATAACCCCCCTCCCCCTCCCCCCATTGAATTGTCAGTTATTCCTGTTATTAATAAGAAGCATGTCATTTTCTTTATACATAGATACTACACGTCTAGGAATTCTGCTGGAAGTGAAAACTGAAATTGTAAACGCTGAACAGACATACAGTGCGTGTCGATGACTTATAAAATATAAATTATAAATAATTCCACACTGAACGAGATGAAAGATCAAATGAGAAGAGGAGTGTTTACATTTTATGCAAATAAAATTTGTACGACACGGAAACAAAAAAACCAAAAAAAAAAACAACAACAAGGAAATACTATTTTAAATGTAAATATTTCCAGTAGGTGGGATTTTGGCAGTTTGGAAACTATTCATTTAATGTTCTTATATACACTGTATGGCCAAATGTTTGTGGAGACCTGACCATCAGAGCGATAAGCGCTCCTTCCCCAAATTGTTGCCACAAACATGGAAGCAGACAATTGTCTATGATGTCTTTTGTATGCTGTAGCATCACAGTTTCCCTTCACTTGAACTAAGAGACTGAAAAATGTTCCAGCATGAAAGCATGTGCACAAAGCAAGCTCCATGAAGACATAGTCTGCCAAGGCCGGACTGGAAGAATTCAAGTGTCCTGCACAGACCCCTGACGTCAAGCTCTCTGAACACCTTTGGGATGATCTGGAACACTCTGTGCACCCCAGACCTCCTCACCTAACATCGCTGCCTGACCTCACTAATGCTCTTGTAGCAGAATAAACACAAATCCCCACAGTCACGCTCCAAAATCTAGTGGAAACCCTTCCCAGAAGAGTGGAGGTTATTATAACAGTAAAGAGGGTGAAATAGCTATCTCTCCAATTTTCGTATTTTTTTGCACCTCCGTGATTCGTGAGTGCGAGTTGATCATGAGTAACATTTGACATTCCACTAACGTCTTCCTTTAAGAATGTTTATTAACATTTTATCATTAAACCTGTATCGCTCCAATCTTGCATTGTGTAACCTAGCGGTCATTGTAGAAAATGACTTCACCATCATGAAGCAATGTTACTGGAGCTTTAATTTCATAGCTTTCAGAAATATTTCAAATATTACAGTGCACGTTATTCACAATGATTAGATCCACATCTAAATAAATAAATAAGCAACGTATGGCTCTTACAGCGGGATTAAATCTAGAATTTGATGTTCAAAAAGCACATGAGAGCGCGATGGTCAGGTGAACACATACTTTTGTCCATATAGTGTCATTTATATAGTAAATATTTTTTCAGCAAATATATGTGGATGTCTAAAGACATTATTGCGGTTTGCTTTTCAGTTCCTAGATGACAGGCAACATGGTTCGTTAAATTAACCAGAGAAACGACACGACATGTTTGGTGGTTTATGAGGAGTCTTCTTACTTCTCAGTAACATAGAGAAGACCATTGCGAATGTAGTCAGTGGGCATTTTCCGGTCCCGGTTGATCAAACAGCACCTCCATCCATTCTCGCACACTGTGTAAACACAAAACGCTTTCAATTATTTCAAATAACAAACCAACAGCAGAAAAAGTATTGACAATCCCTTTCTTTAGCACACCAGGGAGAGGCCTTTCTGTCTCTGGCAGGTTGAAGAACTCATGGAAGGCTCCTCTCTTCGTGTTATGTGAGCGGCCACTGTCGTCCTCTCTGGTCATTCCCGAGGGAATGGTTGCTAAGCTACCCCGCGACACCACCGGCGGGATCTGTGCACAAAAAATAAAACCCCAGAAAGAATTCAACCACAGAAATTATATTTTCTTTTGTATCTAAATACAGCGTCCTCTGTTTTTCAATTGTAACCATGCTGTGCAAAGTCTCCTAAAAAAAATAATGAATAAAGCTACAGGTGCTTGTCATCTTTTCCATAGATGTGCATCCAAGAAGACATAGTTCCAAATGTTAATGCGTTTAGTACTTGGGTGAATTCATGTGGGTGAGATGTGTATTCCAGTCAGTGTACTGTTCATCCAGCAGATGTACACTACAATCAACTACAGAATTATTGGCACCCTTTAAAAGAATGGGCAAAAGCGACTGTACAGCATGACTATTACATTGATTTTAAAAATTCCACATTTTAAATTTCAATTAAACAAATGGAGAAACCTCAGACCTTCATTTAATTTCTTTCTTTAAAAATTTTTTTATAATAATTTATCCAAGTGTCTCCAACCTTCGTAGAAGAGCCGCAATGCGGTTATTCACTCCAAAAGAGTACAACAATTTGGAAACCAATATATCTTAAATAGAACAATGCAGTGTCTCCATATGTTTGATATAAATATACCACATTGGAAATTTTATTCAGTTTATTTAGACATAGATTGATGAAGGGTGCCAGTAATTATGGAGTTGATTCGTATCTGTGAGTGTTAGTCAGTATGCTGATGATTTAACTAATTACTGGGTTTAGGTAAGTGCCTTTCACTGCTACAGAGCCTGCACTCAAGCTCTCTATTCTATTTGATTTCCATTCTCTCTATAATATCTAAAGGGACATTTTCTACATGGAAAGGGAAGATGATAAGCCTACTCAACTCTATTAGTCTAATAGGACAGGTATATCTAAGGTCGACATTTCACTAGTTATAAGTAATAACGGGTATTTGGACTATTCCCTATGTAGGCATTAGAGTGTGAATATGCAGTGAATATCTTATATGAAACTACCGTTACTGTTGTAACAATAATGTGTCATTTTGAGAACATTTCTGATTAATGTATTCGTTCTGATAAGCTTTCTGGTTATTAGAACTAGGGGTGGGCATATCATGGTTATTTAAGGATCGCAATGATGATCATTTGTCAAGCTGGTTTTTAAGACTATTTTGCCAGTTACTGAACAGAGCAACCAAACAAATTTCCCTACTGATGAAAAGATGGCTTTCCAAGGAAATATAATCTCATAGAAAAAGAACAACACTCGCATCTTAGGCCAAAGTAACTTTTCAAACAAGTGCACTTCCCAAGAAATGTTAACAATTATTTCACTAATAAAAACAATTAAGCATGGATACTCTATTTTTTATTTATTTTTAATCGAAATAAAAATGTACATCACTTCTACTAATGTCTTCAGTGTTTAAAAGTGCAATAAATGGAAAGATGATTGGCAGGCAAGTGAGTACTTAATTCTGTTTAAATACTGAATGCATTAGCTGAGTTGATTTACACTTTTATGTAACATTTTGTGAATAATGGATTCGAGTTTTATTGTTTTGGTTTTGATTGCACTTCTCTCAGCATTCTGTATACAGCTGAGGAAAAATATTTGCTACTCGTAACGAGATTCAAGTGTTCTTTTTATATCCTTTAGGTCCTTGGCCAGGTAAAATTCACAGCGTCAGTGAGGTAATTCCAGTGCCTACTTGTTTTCTCATAAGGAGCACATTTTTTTTCTCCTTTTGTCATTATTGTGTTTACTTCTGAGCTGTTTCTGGCTATACTGCTCTTCACATGTGCTCGCTGTGTTATATGGATTTTGGTGCAACTTTTGGGATGCTTTCTTAATTAAACAAATTCGTTGTGTATCTCTGATGTGCCAACCTGATGTGCATGTTTCGCAAAGAACCATTTGTGCTATGTCTGTTGTGTAAAATCCGGCAGGTCTATATCAGGGTTGAGCCTGGCCTATACCTGGATGGGAGACCACCTGGGGAAAGCTACTGTTGCTCTTGGAAGAGGTATTTGGGAGGCCAGCAGGGGGCGCTCACCCTGTAGTCTGTGTGGGGCTTAATGGCCAGTATAGTGACGGGGACACTATATTATAAAACAGCACCGTGTTCTGGATGAGATGGTAAACCGAGGTCCTGAACCTCTGTGGTCGTTAAAAATGGGGCGCAATTCCCCCATTGGCCCTTCTCTATCATTGCCCACTAATAATTCCCGTCTCTGAATTGGCTACATCACTCTGCTCTCCACTAATAGCTGGTGTTCTGGCGCACTATAGCTGCGGTCGCATCATCCAGGTGGACGCTACACACTGCTGGTGGTTGAGAAGATCCTCCCCCAATGTAAAGCATTCTGAGTGAATATTAAAGCACTGCATAAATGTAACTATTATATATTTTAGTCATCAGTTCTTCCATGATGTCATCCATGCTGCAGCGTAAACTGAGGTGAAAACCGAAGTAAATGAACTTCCTACTCTTGGCTGTTATTGTTTTGTTCATGTGTCCATGAGCTACACTAGCGAGTAGCGTCTGTTTGTTCATAAAACAACTTAACGTGCCATGTCTGAACCTTTTATTACAATGTGTGTGTAATATCACGGTACTCGCGATCTCTGTCAAAACTGACCGTGGAAACATTTAAATTATTCACGTTTTAAATCATCCTTTCGCCCACCCCTTTTCAGAACTTAGCATTAACAGGCTTCAGCAAATTTAACAGTTGCCCTTCTGCCTTATTCATTTTCATACACATTCACTTTGTTGAAGTGACTTTCAGGCACAAGAAATCAATTTGCATAGACTCTGCCATGTATTTTGCACTTTTAGTTAGAAATGCATACTGATTAGGGCAAACATGCAAAACAGATGTTATTCTGCTCATGTGAAAGACACAATAATCTGTTGACACGGTTTTATCAGGTTTGCATGTGGCCCTACCTTAAAAAAAACTCTGAGAAAGTGTTTACAATTATGCTAAAGCAAAATTATAACATGTACGTCACCTTGCTTCACCTGCTAGAAGGCAAAAAAGGATCTTATAGTCTAGAAAATTCTAGAACGTTTTCCAATGAATAAATGTACATATACCTACATATGAGAATCATATACAGGAGGCCGTCTGTGAAAATGGACCCAAAATGCCTTGCACATACCTTGGATATAATGAAGTAACCACATATTGTAGGTACACATCTCTGAATCAAGAAATGTAGCAAAACTGTAATATTCCAAGTATTTTTGTCGTTGTTTTTTTTTTTTAAAGACCAAAAATGAATATAGGAGCTGATAAACATGAGGCATTTGTGATCCATTTGTGAATAGATATCAGCCATGGCACAAGGTGCGTGTCCATTTAAAACACATTCGCTCGCAGACAGGTAAAAAGGAAGGTGATCTGGTGGTATCACACACGCACACGCACTAGCAAGGTCACACCAGCATCCCTACCTTCTCACACCCAGACAGCTGAGAGAGAGAGAAAGAGAGAGAGAGAGAGAGAGAGAGCACAGAAGAGTAGTGTGACACACAAACTCAGAGTCAGAGCTGCACTGCATGATGGACGATACAGTCGGTGTCTCCTCATGATGATCTCTCTCTCTCTCACACACACCCACACACACACACACACACACACACACACACACACATGCATATGTATACACACTAAATCTATCAGAACAAATCTCACTGTTGCCTCACAATTTATTTGCCTATCATATAGTATTATTTATGGCTTTAAGGTTTTGCCTCATATACTCTTATAACTTGATGTAGTACTAGGGTGCGGACTAAATAAAAGCAAGTTATAGCTCACCTTTATGGGGTTTTTTTTTCCACATTTCTATATGAAATATTTCTCATTTTTAATTGTTTCTATTTTCTAATTAAAAAGAAACAATGTGTGCCCAAAATGTGATCGATGTAAGTACGTAATTGATCAAGTAAGCTGTTTAACAAACAAAAGGCCCTGATCTAAGTCTTTTTCTGTGGCTGAATGTCTAATGTTATTGGCATAAAGAACACTACATAGAATCTTCATTCCCAGTTAAGTCATTCATGTATTAACTGTAGCATTAAAGTCACCCAAACATATTTCAAAGCTATTTTACTCCCAGTAAATTGAGAAAAGTTGGTGTGTGGTGATTGTGTATGAATTAGTTTAAAAAAATAAAATAAAAATCACGATGACAATGAAACTCGGATTTTTGCTTTAAATATTCTCCAGTGAACAGTACGATAGTACGGAAAGGATCGCTGTTACTCTGAAAAACAAAGTAAGATCAGAACGATGTGTGAGATGATGGGTGTCATACCCGTCTGGACATGGTGGCGTTGCTGCGCTCTTTAAGCTGGGGATCTGTGGGCAGGTTATTCCACACAATGTACGGTGTGTCGTACTTGTCCCTCAGTTTGGGACAGCTCTTAAACAGGAAGTCGATGATGAAGAATTTGATGCCTGCGTACAGGCCTGTCAGAGGAAAACCATACACATACACAAATTATAGAAAATGTTAGTGTTAAAGTCTGCGTCTTATGTGTGTGTTACTGACTGAATCATTTGTACATGGATGGAGGTATTTATTCACATCCACACTGATATGAGCATGAACGAGAGATTTATATTATTCACCACCATATAACAGTCTATGTAATGATTTCAGAGAATGGGTGGTTTACTACACACTGTGCAACATCTGAGGCAAGTGTGTGTGTGTGTGTGTGTGTGTGAGAGAGAGAGAGAGAGAGAGAGGATATTACAGTGGTTTATATTATCTGAGAGTCAATGCATTTCAGTAAACATGCATCGACCTTTCATATTGACCAGGAGTGTATATATAAATTATACATCATTATGCTTCTGATTGTATGTGTGTGTGAGGGAGAGACAGATGGAGAGAATGCCCAGGCACTTACCTATAAGAAAGCCCATGAGTTTGTAGGGCAGGACGCAGGAGGAGATAAAGGCCACCCACAGACCAATGTACAGCTTCTGCGTTATCTCAGGCTGCACCCACATAAACAAACTGCAAAATGTTTTTTACACACACACACACACACACACACACACACACACACACACACACACACACACACACACACACACACATAGAAAACAAACTCAGAAACCTTTCAAGCAAAAGCTCACAATATTGCAGATCTATGTTTCTCTGTAACATTCTTAAAATATGCCACAGAGAATAATTACTGCAATGTGGACCGATATTCTGCTTGACAATTTTGCAATTTATTCCTCTCTCACTACATAATTTCGTCACGTAAACGCATTTATGAGACAACAGAGAAATAAGATTGGAATGATATCCTGTTTATGCATATTAATCATTTCCTGCAGCAGGAACAGCCTTTGAACATTAAAAGATGGGTTCTTTGGTTGGTTTGCATGACATTCCCCATGTACCCTATCCATTAATACACCCCCCCCCCCTTCCAAAAAAACAAAACAAAACAAAAAAAACAGCACCACATTTTGGTGATTGGTTTTTATAGTTTAGATCTGAATTGTACAAGTTATTACTTGCTATTAAGGTATGCTGAGGAACTCTAAAATCTTTGAATGGCAGTGCATATGAATATCGTTATAACAGTAAACACCTCCTGGAAGGAAATATCATCATATCTAGGTGTTACTTACTTTTTGATTTTCTCCAAAACGTCTGACATCTTTCCAAAAAGATTCTGTGGAAATTCAAACCACAAGATCGAATTGCCTATGAGAACTATAATTGTGCTTTGTGGTGAAAATAAATATCGCTTCAAGTGCACTCAAAGTCTGTCAAAAATGTATTCCACAATTACATACAGTATCTCACAAAAGTAAGTACACTCCTCACATTTGTGTAAATATTTGATGATATCTTTTCATGTGACAACACTGAAGAAATGACACTGTGCTACAATGTAAGGTAGTGAGTGTACAGCTTGTGTAACAGTGTAAATTTACTGTCCCCTCAAAATAACTCAACACACAGCCATTAATGTCTAAACCGCTGGCAACAAAAGTGAGTACACCCCTAAGTGAAACTGTCCAAATTGGCCCAAAGTATCAATATTTTGTGTGGCCACCATTATTTTCCAGCACTGCGTTAATCCTCTTGGACATGGTAAATGGCACACTTATATAGCGCTTTTATCCAAAGCACTTTACACTGTGTCTCACTCACCCATTCACACACACACTCACACACCAATGGTAGCAGAGCTGCCATGCCAGGTGCTAACTTGCCATCGGGGGCAACTTAGGGTTCAGTGTCTTGCCCAAGGACACTTCGGCATGTGGAGTCATCGATTAGTGGATTAGTGGACAACCCGCACTACTGACTGAGCCACAGCCGCCATGGAGTTCACCAGAGCTTCACAGGTTGCCACTGGAGTCCTCTTCCACTCCTCCATGATGACATCACAGAGCTGGTGGATGTTAGAGACCTTGTGCTCCTCCACCTTCCGTTTGAGGATGCCCCACAGATGCTCAATAGGGT